>JAGGAT010000336.1:0-37256 GCA_017657195.1 Termitomyces sp. T70a
GAATTCACTAGGGAGTTATACCGGCTGCTTAACGTGAAGCTTCACACTTCTACTGCCTACCATCCTCAGTCCGATGGCCAAACAGAGCGAGTGAATCAGGAACTGGAGCAGTACCTGCGCTTATTCTGCAATGAGAGACAGGATGACTGGGATGAGCTTCTACCAGATGCAGAATTCCAGTACAACAACCACATCCATGCTGCTACCCAGACTTCACCCTTCTTCCTAGACACTGGTCGCCACCCTCGAATGGGTTTTGAGCCTCGTGGACGCCCTTCAGAGAATGAGTCAGTAAACGAGTTTGTAGACCGGATGAAGGTAGCGCAGGAGGAGGCAAAAGCAGCACTGGCTAAGGCAAAGGATGACATGGCACGATACTATGACCGAGGAAGGACGCCTGCACCGGAGTACAAGCCAGAAGATTGAGTCTATCTAGATGCATCAGACATTTCCACAATACAACCCTCCCAGAAGCTATCTCATCATTGCTTAGGCCCTTATATGGTGGAACAACAGGTTGGTCCTCTAGCCTATTGACTCTAGCTGCCAGCATTCATGTGTCAATTCTACCTGGTTTTAGTGTGATATAACTGACTCTAGCTCCAGAGAATCTAATAATAGGCCATCACTCGTAACCCCCGCCAACACCAGTCCTAGTGGATAATGAGGAAGGGTATGAGATAGAGCAGATACTGAATAGCTGCTTGTTCTGTCACAAACTCCCAGTTCAAGGTAAAGTAGAAGGGTGATAGGATTGAGGACATTTCTTGGAAACTTCAGGAGAATATTCATGCTCCAGAACTGGTCTGAAAATTTTACTGTTAAAATCCTCAAGCTTCACATGCCATTCAAGGTATTTATCCTGCCTCACAAGTGGACTAGGCCATCAGAGACTACTTTTATTCAGTATGTCAAGATGCTTCACAGTAAGGAGGGGTGAGGTCAGAAGACCTACCTTTCATTCCTTCTTCTCACTTTCTAAGCCTCTTCTGGCCACTCCCACTATAATTTTTCTTTATGCATTTTCTTAGGCCCTACCAGCCAGTATCAATTTTTGGGCCTCTAGCTGCACTGGTTCTCTGTCCATAATTCATTTATTGTCAGCTCCCAGTACAGCCACTTTTAGATTTGGACAGTCTCTAGGTTTTCACTGTTTTAGGTTAGGGTTGAGGCTTTCTATTATTCTCTGTTCATAATTCACTGTCAGCCTTCCAGCATAGCCACTTTTAAATTTGAACAGTCTGCAGATTTCCACAATTTCAGGTTAGAGTTGAAGCTTTCTGTTATTCTGTACAGTAGCTTCCATGCATCCAGGGCCTTGGAAGTGCCACCTTCAACAAAGAGAATCTTCAAAGTTGTTCTCTTTGGATTTCCCTCTGCCAGGTGTGTATCTATATCTGTAAAACCTTAAATAGTACTGAATATGCTTTGGATCTCCCTCTGCTAGCTGTGTAACTTAGCTATAGCTTCCAAAGGTCATTCTTACAGCTTAAAATAGGCCCAGGATTATTTGAAGTTAAGAGAATTGCAGCAATTCCATGATATTGTCCTTTGTGTTGACATAATGTTTGACAAGCTCTTCCAATGCCATGTGCTTCCATAAAAAGTGGTATTTAATATCAACATATTTTACACATGAATGAAGCATTGGATCTTCAAATAAGTTTATTGCTGCATTGTAATTGCACATAATAGTAGTTGCATCATCTGTAGAATAGCTAGTTGCTTGAAGAAAAGTCTCTACCTACACACATTCTTGTGCTGCTTCAAGGGCTGCCATATATTCAGCTTCACATAATGATGCTACTACCATTTTTTGCTTTCATGAGGCCCACAATATGATTTCTGATCTTAGAGACCATATATATCCTCCAACACTCTGCTGCATGTCCAAACAATTGGCCAATCTGAATTTGTGAATTCTACAAGAGAAATTAGGAATGTGCCTTTGAGATGGAGTTTGAAATCTCTTATGCCCTCTAAGTATTGAACTATGCATATAGCTGTGTTCCAATGCATGATAGATCATGAATTGATATACTGAGTTTTTGGACAGCATACTGTATGTCAGGCCAGGAGAATATTGCTAACCAAATCAAGCCCCCTAACAGTCTTCAGTAAAATATCTTGGCAATATCATCTTGTTCTTTTTGCATTAATTTAGAATAATCTGTCTTCTGCAACTTTAGGCCTGATTCTATCAGTAGCAACAATGCGTCAGCATTTATTTGGCCATATTGTGAGATCAACCTGGTGATAATAGGCCTCTGTGAGTGGTAAACTGCTTTATTTGCTCTGTTTCATTCAATCATGATTCTCACAATTTGTTATGGTATGCCTAGGTCTGAGATGGTCCAAACCTCTCTTAGTTGAAACTTGAAGTGTTTGTTTGCACATTTAGAACTTGCAATTGACAGGAAGTCATCCACATAGATAGCTGTAATGACTATTTGATGATTGGATTCTCTGTAATAGACACAAGACTCACAGGCTAATCTTTTAAACACCTATCTTTCCAACCTCTCACAAAGCACTCTGCATGATCTGGATCTGCTATCTCTGCCTATTTGACTGATAGCACATAGTCAGCTTGAGGAAAACCAGCAGCCACTTTCTCTTCTTTAATCACTTTTTCTGATTTCAAGCCTGATGAGTCCAATTATTGGAGGAGAATCACAGTACATGATGAATACATATGTATCACATGTCAGTGTGTCACAAAGAAAAATAGAGAGAAAAAAAAAACCATACAGTTATTGGAGTACAGATTGAAAATGGAAGTATGGATACCTCAGTCATTTACTCACCAACTGAGATATGTCTGTTATATCCTGGATAGCACAGAACTAATTATATATAGTATACATTTAAAACAGGTGTATAAAAATTCAATACAGTTATTTACTCACTATTTGAGTATACATCTAAAATACTAATTTCAATTCAGATTCTGAGCCTGCTCCAGTATGCTACTCTCAAGATCCTAATAGCCTTGATCTCTTTGAAATTGAATTGCTTTCTTTCAACAAAGATACAGATACATCTAATCCAGTGTCTGAATTATTCTGAGTATTAGAGGACTCCTTATTTCTTTTTTCTTTCTTCATTTATTTTTTTATTTCTTTCTTTATTCTCCTACCTTACTATTCCTATTTTTTCAATGTTATCTATTAGTACTTTTAGTCTCTGAGATGCTCTAGTTCTCTAGTTATCTTCTAAACAAGTGTGGCCCCTTCAACACTGCCCACAAACAGCTTATATAAACCAGAGTTTTCTTGCCTTGCTGGCAACTGAGACTATGTGCAGCTGCCAGCTAATACCAGTGAGAAATAAGGCAAAATAGATCCTAGATCTGTTAGTATTCCTTTTCTTATTTGTTTATTAAATATATAGTATATATTTCCATGTGACTTAGTTGTGGGCTTCAAATTAGAGTTGTTTTCAAAATTTACTACTGTAATATATAATTTCAACAAGGTTTCTTTTCTTTTTCCTATTCTCCTATCAAAGCTACATATTTTCTATTTTAAGAAAAAAAAATCTGGCCAATTATAATCATCAAGTGTCCAGTGAAATAAATGCATGCAGCAAAAATCAATCCATGACTTTGAGTAAGGAATTATAATTACTAATTGTTTAGTAGAATAAATATATAAATAAGAAGGGAATTATAATTACTCAGCATTCAGTGAAACAAACAATTACTAAGCATTTAGTAGAACAAACAATTACTAAGCATCCAGAATATAAATAAATAGATACAGATAGATCTCAGATCTGCTATACTTGCACCGGCCCATATAAGCATGTTTTCTCCACTAAGATCCTCACTTTCTACTGCAAGGATGCTTTAAAGCTTGAAGCAGAGTATGCCAAGCTCTTGGTTATCCCAACTGGTATTAGTCCTTGGATTGCCAAATTCAATGCTAAGCAAGTGCCTGCTAATCTTTCCAGTGACACTACCACTGTAAAAGTCAATACTAGTCTGAACCTCCACAGATAACATTATTCAAGGCTGTCAAGGGACTTCCATTTCTGTTGCCCTCTAGTTATATCAGCAGTTGTCCCAATGGAGGTTTATATCAGCAATTGTCCCAATAGGGGTTATGTCAGCAGTTGTCCCAACAGGGGATTATATTAGCAGTTGTTCCAATGGGCAATTATATCAGCAACAAGTCAATTATAGCACAGCCACATTTGCAGTCAGGTAACTCCTTGCAGTATTTTCAGACTCCTAGCTCTGGGAAATCTTTAGACTTGTTCTCTTCAGATTTTTCTCTGCCAGGTAATTAGCTACATTTCCTGTAGTACTATAATATATTTTGGGTTTCCCTCTGCCAATTGTGTGATTAGCTGCAACTACAAAGGTTGCTCTTACAAAGGCTGCTTATATCAAGCAGTTTGAGAAGAAGGAGGAGTTTGTTGCAATAGACATTGATGCTCCTGAAGGTACTATGCCTACTCCTCTAAAGAAGAATAGGGTCATCAAAAAGAAAGATATAATTGGATCATTGTCATTGGACAACTCAGTTTTGAAATAATAGGAGAATGCTATGTATGCAGCTAATATAAGCTTGTTATGGACACTGAGGTATGAGTCAATGATCTCAATGTTGTCTTCTGCATTAATTACTTTTTTTTTTCTTTTAGAACTGCAAAAACATGCTTAAAAAGTACATATAATACCAATAACAATTGCTATGCTCCCTATGTCTAGTCAGAAGAGAAGAAGAAGCTTATTGTTGCTCTTTAAAAAGCTGAAAAGTGGCTGTACACAAAAGAAGGTGAGGATACCACTAAAACTGCCTACATCTCTTATTTCAACACTCTCAAGGTCCTCAAGTATCTCATCACCTTCTGCTACAAAGAAGCTGAAGAATGCACCAAAGTCATTAGCCAGCTCTATGAGACGCTCAACGACTACATGTTACAGGCAATCATAGGCAACATGCAATGACAAGAAGCTGGCATATATTGACAAAAAATACAAGCAGAGTGTTATGGAGAAGGTTGCAACTCTGCAAAAGTGGCCTGAGGACCAGATTGTCAGGCATTTTGAGTGCACAATGAATGTGGACCTTGTAAGGATGACTTTTGGAGGCTATGGCTAAGTCACACAGCTGGCAGAGGAGATTCAAAGTATATATTCAGTACTATCCAAGGTTGTACAAATATAGCTACACATTTGGCAGAGAGAGATCTAAAGAGAACAACTCTGGGGACTCCTTATGCTGAAGGTGGCACTTTGAAGGCTCTGAATGTGTGGGAGCTACTGTACAGAATAACAGAAAGCCTCAACCCTAACTTAAAACAGTGGAAACTTGGAGATTGTTCAAATCTAGAAATGGCTGTGCTGAAGAGCTGATAGTAAATGAATCATGGACAGAGAATCAGTGCAGCTAGAGTAGTCCTAAAAGTTGTACTAGCAGATAGGGCTTAAGGAGATGCATGAAGGAAAATCATAGTGAGAGTGGCTAGAGAAGAAGTAGAGGGTGAGAATGAGAGATAAAAGAAGGGTCTCAATGCAGCTGTGCTAGAAGACTAACAGTAAATGAATTATGGACAGAGAACCAGTACAGCTAGAGTCCTAGAAGTGGTACTGACTGGTAGGGCTTAAGAAAATGCATAAAGAAAAATTATAGTGGAAGTGGCCAGAGGAGGATTAGAGGGTGAGAAGGAGGGATGAAAGATGGGTCCTCTGACAGACCCTGTGTTAGTTTTTTATTGGCAAACCAAAGCAAATCATGAGGTATTTATTGCGGTTTTTTGTATTCTCTCTTCAGGTACAATGACCATGTTATCTCATCTTGCACCTTCAAATACATACCTTGTTTGATGTTTAAACATTATCTTGCACTGTGCTCTTTGCTTACATTTCATCGCATTATTCAATATAATGCTACCCACTGTTCTAGTCATACAAGTTCATATACTGTAATTTAATATTTTAGTATATCATAGTTGTATCCAGTTCAGTTTTTTATCTCTATTGGAGGATGGGAGCTGAATTGATGATTTCTCAAGCTCAGAGAACAAAATTGATATATCCTCACACAATGCTTGACCATCACTTTATCCTGAAATTTAGACCTCTTTGCCTCTCACTATCCCATATGCCCTTGCTTTGCTATGCCTAAAAACATTAACTCTAGCATGACCACTCAAAAGATTCTTGATGTTGTTGCTCATTTCAGATGCTGATATGCTAACATTTCATTGTAGCATGCCCTCAACAGAACAAGTCATCATCACCATTTCTCCATGATTATTTCTTTTGTCATATCCTTTCTAACTTTTTTTTATATTTAGAAAACTCAAGAGTTTATTGATACCATTACTGGTGAAGATAAATTCATCAAAGCCTATAGAACCTATGGTCAAGTATACATAGATAAGGTGTGATTGAATCCTCAATTTATATCATAGATAATTGACTTATCAAGGATGTGGATGCCATTTATGTTAGTCTGTAATTTTGTGTGTGAAGCACTTTAGACTAAACTGATTGCTAGCTCTTGATAGCAGGAACTTTGCATACATACCATTATAAGAATGCCTTGGATGCCATTAATGCTGGAAAACATGTTCTTTGCAAGAAGCCTGTTACTTCTAATGTGGCTGAACTCCATTTGCTTTGTGTAGCCAGAAAAGAATATAATGTATTCTTCATGGAAATAATGTGGACACACTTTCAGCCCCTCACTTTAGAGGTCAAAAAGATCATTGAAGAAGGTTCCTTAGGTATTTCTGTTATCCTTTATGCTGATCTATCTGGAAACTTTGACATCTATAGTCAATCAATAATTTTTGCCTTGCCTGTTTTATGAAACTGATGTCATCTTAGACATCTTAAAAATCCACAGGATTTTGAATGCCACACTTGGTGGAGGTGCCATACTTGACCTATGAGTCTTCCTGCTTGTCTTTGTAAAGAGTTTTTAAATTCTGATATATAATGCAGTAGTCCATACCCCCATTTCTAGGTATATCATTTGTTTTGAATATGCATGTAAGGCTTATCTGACACTAACTACAATGCTATTGTTGCTTTTTATAAGAATCTTCTCAATAAACTTGCACACTTTACAAACATTAGTGCTTTTATGCTCAAGATGCCTCTCACAAATGTTGACCAGAACATGTCCTTCACTGTAACCTTTGCTGGAGCTGATCTTGCAGCTCAAGCAATTCTTAGTTGCAGCATCAATTACAATGCACAAGATCCTGGCATCAAGGTTTGTTTTGAATGTAGAAACATATTGATTTCAGCACTGATCTATTGCCTGAAGGAATACAAAATTACATATCTTGACAAAAACAGGAAAAGTATCAGAGAGAAACATAAAGTTTTTAAATACATTGGTGGTGTATGGAATTTCCAAGCTGATAAAGTTGCATAGTGCATATGTGATGGAAAGAAGGAAAGCACACTCTGGAAACACAGTAAAAGTTGGTTAGAGATGAAGATCTTTGATAAGGTCTTTGATTTCAATACATCTTTGTATTGGCTCAAACTCATACATGTAGGTATGTCATGAAAGAGGATATAAGTTACCAGATGGTGTTGAAAAGGTAACTGCATGAGGTTAACAAACATGGAATGGACAAATTGATGTCTGCAGGAATGTCCTTTGATTTGTTATTTGTTATATATATGCTCACTGGCTGGATGCATTGTTGCACAACTTTACTCATGCCTATACCTTGAAAAGCATATGTAGGAGTGATGATAACATCTGACAATACCACACCATCTGTTCAATAAGAAATTTGTCACTTGTTTCAGAAAGAAAAATGCACATTCAGAGATGCATGTCTCAACCTTCACCAGTCAGTCTCTCAAGCTCTGTGTGTATTTTCTACTCTGAGAAATGCAGAAATGGAGTGAACTGTAACTTCAATCATATAACATTGCTGCTGACAGACACTGAAAAGAATGATTTGCAGCTGAAAGCAACTGGTATGTGGCCTGAATGATATAGTAACTAATATCTGACATCCTTACCACTTATATCTACAATGCTGTCAGATAAAAGAGTCCTGCATTGTCAAATATGCAGATTCTGGAAGAATGAAGATTGTAAATACAACAAGATTTGTTAATTTGCCTACTCTAATTGTACTGAAGGACATGATTGAATTTCTAACCCAGTACCAATATTGCAGCATAATTACCTTACTTGCCCTGTACTTGATACACCAGATCTAACAGAATCTGGCAATGAAACTCTTCTCTAAAAATTGCTAATACAAATTTTTATTTCTGTTCATTTTTTCTTGTTATTGTTTATAAGTTATTTACTTATATTTAAATCTGTTTTCAATAATTGGCTACCATGTCATCAACTCATTCTATTGCTTCTATTCATTCAATAAATCATTATATGAGAGAATATCAAAGACAATGCCTTGTTTGCTTGTTCAGAATAGTGAGTGGTATAACCTACACTACACTGCATCTCACATGATTTACCTAAATGTAGCCAGATTTCATGAGGACTATTAGAGGTGGGATGCTGTGGTTAGAGCAGAAATACAATTGTCCAACAACATATTGTTAACATGCATCAGTATGCAACCAACAAGTCTTAATATAAAGGAGTCTCAATATTGATACCTTGTTAGATTGTTTGAAATAGTAAGTATGATAATATACAATAATATGCATGTAAGACTTACATTATTTGCCTGTAACTAGCCAGAGTTCTTCAGAGTCGTTAAGAAGAGGCGGTGATGACGCCCAAAAGATAATCTGATGCAGGCTATTATCACTTGTACCAGCTACCATTCTGCGTTGGGCATGCTAAGTTTGTGAGGGAGTTCTAGACAGGTCCCAGAGAATGCGCCAAAAGGCTAGTAAACAGGTATGGGAGACTGGTGACTGTAGGGTGCCAATGGATAAGAGGTTAGTAACAATAGATGACTTGTACTGAGGCGTAACAATGCTTAGCGTAGTTCTAAGCACGTATGCCTTGCCGTAAGTGCAGGGTGCAAGCCAACGGCAGTTGGCGATGTATTGTTTCAAGAGGAGCACAAGAGTGTGAAGGCTTAAGTTCCTTTGGCGACTCACGCAAGCGCTAATGAAACTTGAAGTCTTGTGGGTAAGAACGAGGGGTACTATTTTTTGCTGTGTTACTACCACAAATGAAGTATTTATACTAGTAAATGGTTGTCGCCAAGAGGCTGTGACTTGCGTAAAGAAAGTAGTGTGAGTTGAAAAGTAAGTAAAAATGAAGGAAAGCTAATGGTGTGCCAATGAATACACTGCGCCCACCGTCCTATTTGACTGGGTGTCCAGAGCGCCTGTGCTGTGGGTGTCGCCAATAGCAAAGGCTAAGCACATGCCCCTGCAAGTGGTGGAGCGGTGGCCAATTGTATTGGGCACGTGTCCATCGCAACTGGGTGAGTGACTGGCCAGGCGCCAGTGTACTGCCACCTAGGGGGATCGGGCTGAGGTGCCAATAGGTGCTGGGTGCCGTATCCTGGTCTGTTGTTTGCCAAGGGTATTCTTTGCCAAGATGCTGAAGAGTGTCGGTGATTGCTGTTGATGGCCAATGCTAAAGGGTGTTGGTGATTGCTGTCAGTGGCCATTGGTGGTTGCGCATGCTCATATTTGGTGGTCTCTTGCACATGCTGTTCCCATGCTATGGTTGTGACTGTGGCTCGTGACCTTGCTGTATCCTGTTGCTGCGCTGGTCCTGGACCAAGTCTCATCAGTAGCTAGCCACAGTTAGAGCAGAAAATGTTATATATGACCACCAATCAATATAAATATGCAACAACTAATGAAATGCAACCCTCAGGCCATGTTCCAAGTATATTTAAATATACAATTTTGTACTTTTTATGTTTGTTTTTCCATATTTCTTGTATATAGAAAATGTCTCTATTATTACAATGTTTTTGATGCACATAAATTACAATATCATTTTATGATGACAGCTTCACTGCTGGCAGCCAAATGTGTTTCCTTTGGAAAAAGTCATTGAAAAACCTGTCACCCAGTTTCCAAATGAATTGTCTCTAGAAAATATGTAAGCAGTTTCTCTTGGAAAAATTTAGGAAATTTTCATATTTCCCAACTATTTTCAAAGTAAGAATAATAATTTTTTTGAGCCTCTTTCCACAAAAAACATAATGGAAAACATAATAATATTATCATTGAGGTTTTTGTGAGATAAAGAACAACTTTTTTTTCTTAGAAACAGGGATGTAAACCTTTGAACTATCTTGTATATTTTTCTTGTAAAAATTTATTATTTTACCTTGAGAGAGCAGGAATTTACAAGAAAAACATACTAAGAGATAGTTCAAAAGTTTACATCTCTATTTTTAAGGAAAAAAGTTCTTCCTTATCTCACAGAAACCTCAATAGTAATATTATTATGTTTTCCATTATGTTTCATGCAGAAAAAGGCTCAAAAAAGGTTATTATTCTTACTTTGTAAATAGTTGGGAAATATAACCTTAATTTCCCAAATTTTTCCAAGAGAAACTGCTTACATATTTTCTGGAGACAATTCATTTGAAAACTAGGTGACAAGTTTCTCTATCACTTTTTCCAAAGAAAACATGTTTGGCTGCCAGCAGTGCCTGTCTGTCCTCTGCAAACTCAGCTTCCACATCTATAATGCTAACAGAGTGTCAAAGTCTACACATTCTTTGCAGAATAAATCTTGGTAATGCCATTCTTGCAATGGCCCATACAAGCAGGTCCAGTCACTGCTGGCAGTCAAACATGTTTCATTTGGAAAAAGTGATTGAGAAACCTGTGTCACTTAGTTTCCAAATGAATTGTTTCTAGAAAATATGTAAGCAGTTTTTCTCGGAAAATTTTAGGAAATTAAATTCATATTTTCCAACTGATTCTAAAGTAAGAATAATAATAATGGAAAACATAATATTACTATTGAGGTTTCTGTGAGATAAAAAAGAAGTTTTTTCCTTAGATACAGGGATGTAAACCTTTGAACTATCTCTTTATATATTTTTCTTGTAAATATCTGCTCTCTTGAAATAAAATAATAAATTTTTACAAGAAAAACACACAAAAAAATAGTTTAAAAGTTTACATTCCTGTTTCTAAGGGAAAAAGTTGTTCTTTATCTCACAAAAACCTCAATGGTAATATTATTATATTGTCTATTATGTTTCTTGTGGAAAAAGGCTCAAAAAAAGTTATTATTCTTACTTTGGAATTAGTTGGAAAATATGAATTTAATTTCCTAAAATTTTCCAAGAAAAACTGCTTACATATTTTCTAGAGACAATTCATTTGGAAACTGAGTGACAGGTTTCTCAATCACTTTTTCCAAAGAAAACATGTTTGGCTGCCAGCAGTGAGTTCTGATGCTCTTGAGCCTATTTAAGTCACAGTTGCCAATGTCTAGCTTTGAGCATAGGAACTTTCCTCTTTGTAGCAGACCAATATCCCTCTTCCTTTAGTATATTCTGGATATTCTCATAAAAAAACAGGGTTGGAAATGATATTGTTGATAAAATTAGTGGCCTGAACAGCTTTATCAAGTCTCTGAGTTGAGAGTTGTTTAACAGTAGCCTATTTATCGCATGGAGTAAGCTTAGCAGGATAGCCTCCAGGATAGTTTTCCTTGTCCACTTCCAGCTCTCTACTAATTCTCCTAATAGTAGAACTTTTTTAGATCAGTATTAGTCTCAATCTAATGCAGAGAATACTCTTGAGCAAGGAGAGAAGCAACAGTAAAGCATTGTGCAGGAGAAGTAGCTTTTATGATGGTGGTTGAAGGTCAAGATGTGGTTCAACCAACTTGAACCACTTCCAAATATAACCAAGCATGGTCACATGACTCTGTTAATATTTCCACATGCAACTTATTTCTGACTAAAATAGGGATAAACCTGCAAAGTTAAAGAGGCTCAAAAAACTGTCTCAATGAGTAAATATTCTAAAATAGCCATTGCTTTGTCAATTTTGATTCAAATTACATAAGCCTTGATGGAATTTGTAGCTACAATGCCACAGTACTTTACATGATTTTCTGGAAATAATTCTGTCAATCCAATCTCATGTGGGGAACCTGGATCATCCTTCTTCTGCTTGTGCCAAGAATTTGTTCTTTCCAATGATCTGACATCTACTGTTCATGTTTTTGAATGACCACTAAAATGACTGGCAGGTAGTACACCACACCATCTCAAATTTCTCTGGTCTATGCACAGAAGTATTTCTAAACCATGCATCCACTCCCCATACACCTCATCTTTATTCCAATTGTTACATTATTTACTGTATGGACCCACATAACCTAGCCTCTGTAGTATATATATGCCTCAATGCAACAAAACACCTTTGCCCTGTTGCCATTTAGAAATTACAACCACACAACAGATATGAGCTATCCCCATATCATCCACCTGTCTCTGCAGACAGATGCATTCTCCTTTGGACTACACCCCATTCTAAAAACATACAAACCCAGCTAAATAACATTGTCCCTGCTTATTTACACACCAAAATTTTCAAAAACCTCCTTGATTTTTTTCCTGAATCAACACATGAATCATATGGCATATGGCTCCTATGCTATTCTGTAATTGTTTCCACACATCTGAACCTCTCTAAATGCCTGCTTCCACTACTCTGTTGGACTTGTTTCTGGCTACCACATATATCCACTGTCCAAACATGGCCACTCCATGACTGCTCTTGTTTTGTCTGGCCACCTCAGCCAGACAAAGACTATTGTCCTCATAAACTTATATTAGACAGCCAATGCTAGTTAGCACCTTCAGTCAATTCTATGAGACTGAGGGTCAGTATTTACATGCACTCACAAACACACACAATAAGATTATATTAACATTATTGTTATCTAGGTACAGTACAAAATATAATCAATTCTACAAGACTGAGAATTAACATTATTGTTATCTAGTGGTCTGATTTCTAACATATTCTACTCTCAGCATCTCAGATGCTGTCAGCAATGTTACAGGCAAATGTATCTGTAACTGGATGAGTGGTCTATGCTTTTGGCATCTTTTTAACAGGGCAGATTAGTTTGGTCATGACTTGTGGTGCCATGCCATTTTTATTTCTGCTGATTTGTATATTGAGATTGTCTGTGCCAGATTTTCCTTTCTCCTGGCCAAACCTATCTTATTCAGTGGCCAGCTTTCTTTTTCTACTTCTCAAAAATCTCTCTTATCCATCATCACTTTCAATCTCTTGCCAAAAAAAAGTCTCATTCCACTTTTTGATGTCTTTTCTGGTACCTCACACTAACAGATTCCTTAGTGCTATCTTATTTGTATAAATCTCTTATTTAGTCCAATTCCAGACTTTTTACTATTTATGTTAGGGCTATAATTCTCTGTTGTCTTGTACAGTTGTTTCCCATGCTTCTGAGGCCCCAGGAGCATTAGTCCTGGCATAGGAAATCCTTATACTTGTTCTCTTTAGATCTCCCTCTCTGCCAGATGAGTAATTATTGTAATATTGTTGGTATATACTCAATATACTTTGGAATTCCCTCTGCCAGCTGTGGTGACTGAGCCACAGCCTCCAGAGGTCACCCATACACTGAGGGGAAAAGCCAGGACAGCATGGACAAAGCTTAAGCCATTGTGGCCATGGTAAAATAGCTGGCAGGGGAAGTCTCAGAGAAGCAAATAAGATTACCTCAGAGGAGATTAATATTACTGAGAAGCTTGCCACAGGATGTTCTCCTTGACCTTAAAAATAGAAAGCAGTCCATTGAAATCACTACATTGACAATTATCTTGGATCTTGGTATGATTTCTTGTTCTATCATATATTAGTCTGCTGCTCATGTTGATGTACAATTCTGTATATGCTATGTACATACTTGTCAATAATGTATATTATATACTTTTCAATGGTAATATTATTATTGTTCTCTGCTTGTGACACACTGTTGTAGGGTACACAGCAATGTGAGAGTGCTGACAAAAGAAACTCATAAGTTGTTTTTCTTAGGTAATCAGTCTAATGGTAACAAGTATTAGTCTAAGTAGTTATAAACTTGAGGTTGGTAGTTTCAAATCCTGGTTCTGTCAACCATTAGCTAATAACTACAAAAGGTTGATGAAGCAATTAAATTAGACAAGTAGGGAGAAAAAATTATATTTTTCTGACATTTCCACATGTTCAGCCCAGACTTGATAATCCAAGATCTTTCCTGTCATTGTTTAGGCTGTATCAGGCCCACAGCTGATCAGCCTCACGCCTTAATCAGGGTAGTGCCTGATGTGCCGGCACTTTATCTGATCACTCATGGAAACCAAGTTTGTTTAAAGTAAGCTGAAGAAGAAGAAGAAGAAATCTGTTTATTCCGCTGGCAAGCCGCAATACAAGGCTAAGAGGTGGGGGTAAAGTAGGGTTTGTACTCTACGCCTGCTATTAATCTGTTGTCCGTCATTGTGGTATTCTTGGTTTTTAGCGTTTGGTAATATATCTTTCCTCGCAGAGTTTTACGTGGCGTGTGTATTTAATGGGGAATAAAGTAAGCTGATCATGGCTAATTCTGTCTGATCTGGTCATCAGCATTGTTCCGACATACTCACATCCCATGAAGAGATAACTAGCATCTCTTAAAATATCCCATGCAGTGTTCAGATCAAATTCAAACCTTTGAAGTGTATTAGCTATTAGTTGAATCGACAGGTTCATTCCATTTTGGCCTGCATTGAAATGTCTTTTTCATACTCCATACTTCTGATATGGTGCCTGGCACCAGTCAATGGATATGCAGAATCAGCCCCTATAAATTCACCAGGGCGCAGTAGCATCATGTGGCAGCACGCATGCTGGTAGGGATATAACCAAATTGTTCTCAAAAATGAATTGAAACTCTGAGCACAATTGAATCGATTCATATTGAAGAAAAAGACCTAAGTTAGATCCGTACAAATAGGAATTGATTCACTTTCTAAAAACCTCGACCGAATCCATCGTTTCGAATCCACAGATTCATTTATGCTGAATACCCCTATCTTGATGGGGTGAGTTCGACGTCAACATCCTTAATGGATGATGTGTTAGCAGAATTTTTAGGTTAATGGTCCTTGATGCCCAGTTCGGGTTTTGTCAGCTTGCAATCATCTGTCCATTAATGCATCATCAATGTCTAAGTGAAGGATTTACGTAAATGTCAATCACTATATCACTTGGAAGTCTTTCAGAAAGTTCATTTGGCATGGTCACGCTCAATCTATTTGGCACGATTCGGCACGATTCGGCTCGAGACTCCTTCCTTCACGTCAGTGTACGACTGTTCCGCTCGCTTTGAGTCCTACATGCAACATACAATCAATAGTAACATTTTAACACGTAAGCCGGCTCTCTGAGGTTCATTAACAGGAAGAAAACTGCATGCTGTTTGATAGAGTGGTGGTTCGTGTTATGATACTTTCCTATGAGCGGTCCATCAGTCTCTGTGTCTACTAGGAGGTAGTATATTCTATTCCCTGACTGTTCAATCCAAATTTATCATTGTAAAGTATTGACAGCCTCTATCACTTAGAACGTTATGCTGAAGCATTCACATTGGGGATATATTCTTGTTTCCCGACCTGGATAACCTGTGAAATTGTGCCTTTTGCCGTGGTAATCACCCTTTCAAGCTCTTGACAGATCTATCCAGCTACCCATTGTTCCTGAACCGATTAGCTGTTGCAAAATATAATCTCTTACAACATCGACTCACTCTTCCGACGTTCAATACTTATCAGGTGCATGATCCGTCAATTACATTAGCTCTGAATCATCAACCATACATATATATATGGGCGAACACTTACAAGATTCCTAACCTCAAGTTGAAGACAGAATGTGGTCCCATTGTCTCATTGTCACTGCGGTCGTTTTGACCTGTCCCGTGTTGGCCATCGTGGTTGGACCGGTTGCAGATCTACACATTGTCAATACCGACATTGCTCCGGACGGCTTCAGCAGAAGTGGAGTTTTGGCGGGAGGAACGTTCCCCGGTCCTCTCATAACCGGCAACAAGGTAATAAAAGTGTTGTCTTGCGTAATTTCAGAAATCCTCACAATTGTTAAGGGAGACACCTTTCGACTGAACGTCATAAACCAACTTACTGACGTGACAATGTTGAAGAGTACTTCAATTGTAAGCGTATGAGAACTGCCGCATGTTGTTTTCCTAGTCGACATTCTGCATAGCATTGGCACGGCTTGTTACAGAAAGGAACAGCGTGGGCGGATGGACCTAGCTTCGTTACACAATGCCCAATTGCGCCTGGAGACTCTTTCCTCTACACTTTCTCCTCAGCTGACCAAGCAGGCACCTTCTGGTATCACTCACACTTGTGTAAGTAGAGTTTTCGTTGTAGATTTCTCTACAGTGCTAACAGGGATGTGTTATTTAAATCCCAGCAACACAGTATTGTGACGGGCTACGTGGTGCTCTCGTCATATACGATCCCAATGACCCGCATAAGAATCTCTACGACGTTGATAATGGTTCGTAGATACATCAGGCTCTGCCATGCTACTTACATCCTATGTCCAGAGGGCACTGTTATCACGCTTGCAGATTGGTAAGTCAAATTACCACCTGTCCCAAAGGCCATGCTCATGATAGGTTGAATGGCCAAAGGTATCGTGAGTGCAACCTTTCAAGCCATTCGTTTGTTGACAAGCAGCAGACACCGTCGCGCCCGCTGCTGGTGCTTTGCCGTAAGATACCTAAACATTGCACTGTGCCTTCATGTCCTGAACATCTGCAGGACCTCTGATTCGACGCTAATTAATGGCTTGGGTCGCTATGCAGGCGGCCCGGCCTCTCCCTTGGCTGCTATTAACGTTGTACAGGGGCAAAGGTCTGCTACTATATAACTCGTAATCTACTTTTCTAACTTTTCCAACTTTGGCCTTCTTCAGGTATCGCTTCAGACTGGTTTCGATATCGTGCGACCCGAATTTCATCTTTTCTATTGATGGCCACGACTTCACAGTCATCGAGGTTGATGGCGTCAATCACGAGCCTCTACTTGTGGATTCTATCCAAATCTACGCCGGTAAGTAATCTCGTCATTATCTGCAACTTGTTGGATTATTTGCCCTCAAGGCCAGCGTTACTCTTTCGTCGTACGCTTTTTGTCTACCTCATTACCCTGCAACCATTTATCCTCCAATTAGTTGAATGCTAATCGAGCGGTCGCCAACTATTGTAAATATTTCTCTAATATCTGTTTCCATCGAACGATGTTGTTATTGAACACATAATACAGGGATCCGTGCCAATCCCAACATCGGAACAATCGGCTTTCTAGGTGGACTTAACAGTGCTATCCTTCGCTATAGTGGTGCTCCAAATGACAATCCAATTACCTTGGGTCCTATTTATCTAAACACATTGCAGGAAACGAATCTACATGTAGGTTTCAGCCTTATGTTCAGGGGGGTCTAGACTAAACGTGACCATTTGCTCAACAGCCCCTTGAGAACCCTGGCGCAGTACGTTGACCTTTTCTAGATATTTATGACCAATACTGATCCCGATACCCACCAAGCCGGGCGCGCCGAATATCAATGGGGCGGACGTGGACCTGAACTTGTCACTTGGCGTTGTAAGTTATATTTTGGCCTGTTCCCTGAGTATTTTGTATCTGACATCTCGAACTAGAATTTATCAGGAGAATTCACCATCAATGGTATTAGATTTGTGCCTCCAACCGTTCCAGTATTACTCCAAATTCTGAGTGGAGCGACCACTGCATGTACGCGTTCAGCGCTAGGATTATATGGACTCCAGTGACGGTCATGTTTGATCTTAGCCTCACTTCTTCCCACTGGCTCGGTATACACCTTACCACCCAACAAGGTGATACAAATAACCATCTCCACAGGCTTGACACCCGGCGGTCCAGTGCGTATCCTTGTCGAAATGCCTTTCCAAAAAGAGGACTGACGAAGTGGGTAGCATCCATTCCACCTCCATGGAGTAAGTCTACCACCGGTGCCATTCCTCCGTTGTGCCCTTGACTCATGATCATCATTAGCATACCTTTGACGTCATTCGCAGTGCTGGAAGCCTGACTTACAATTATGTAAATCCTGTCCGCCGGGACGTTGTTAACACTGGCGTTCTCCTGAGCGATGTAACGATTCGTTTCAAAACTGATAACTCAGGGCCATGGTTCCTTCATTGGTTAGTCATTCCTCGCAATTTGTTCAGCACAAGACTCATCCGAAGACTGCAGCCATATTGATTGGCACCTCGAGCTGTAAGTGACATTTTTTCCAGCGTTACAACATTTCTTAGGTCCTCTTCTTTCTAGTGGTCTTGCGATTGTTCTAGCAGAAGATGCCCCAGGAACATCTGCTGTAGTCACTCCTCCCTGTAAGATATAATATACCAGCTCAAAAATGAAAGCTCATATGTTTTCTCAGCTGCCTGGCACAATTTATGTCCTATATATGACGCCTTGTCTGATACCGATAAGGGCGGTATCGTTTAGCCATGGCCTTTAACTGGGGGACCATCCGTTCAATACATAGTAGCGCAAAAGAAAACAAATCTGACACCTGTATTCTGTCGCAATCTTTACTGCATTTTCCATTATAGCTACGCCAGATGACCTGTTAGATATAGCTATAAGTCATTTGATATAAATTAAAGTGACAACTCACGTCCCAATTCGGTCTGCACCTGCCTCGAGCATCTCTAAACATTCCTTTAGGCTTCTGATACCTGCGGATGCTTTCACTTGCACATTCCCTTTGTATTGCACTGCTTTCTTCATTAACGCGACGTCAGTAATGGATGCTCCGCCGCCTGAGAAACCCGTGGATGTTTTGACAAAAGCGGCCCCTGATTCTGCTGCAATGAAGGATGCAGCAATCTTTTGCTCGTCTTTCAACAACGATGTTTCCAGGATGACTTTCACAGGATGACCAGCTGCCGCACTGACCACCGCGGCGATTTCGTCATGTACAAGTGCATAATTACCAGACTTCAAGGCACCAATGTTGAGAACCATGTCGATCTCCTGAGCGCCGTCCTCGATTGCGACTTGGGTTTCGCTGTCCGAAGAGACGAATTTGAGAATAATGAAAACAGAGTTTAGAGTGGCATCACCGGACAAAACTTTTGATTTGGTCGTGCCTGCACCCAAAGGAAAGCCGACCACACAACAAGGGATGGTGCAGGAGCCTGCGAGACGTCTTGCGACTTGCGCGACGTTGCAACCATTAATACAGCAGGACTGCAAGAGATTAGTCACTATTAACCCTACGAATTAAGGCATACTTTGAATTTGTATTTGAGTGCTTCATCACACAAAGCGTCGATCTGAGTAGATGTGGCGTCAGGTTTGAGGAGCGTGTGATCGATGATAGGTGCAATAATGTGGCCGGAAAGTGATGGAGGGGTCATCGGGACAAAAGCTGGTAAGACTTCGACCTCCTCTATCCTCTTGTTGATAAGTCTATTCCATTCATCGTTGGAGAGGGACATGCTGGATCAGGTGTAAGTGAGCTATCCATGATAGCGTCGGTAGCGTCGGTAGCGTCATGCCGACGGGCCGGCTGCACCGAACAGGCATGACAACCTTTCACCGCAACGAAGAAAAGTGACGCAAAATCGATCTCCTACGAAGAATACCAGGAGTGAAGATAGTGGCACCCTATGGCTCTGGAAACTTACCACTGATAATTATTGTCAACTATGCTTTCTGGACACAGTATGATTGTTCGGACCTGAGGGATGTACTTGTGTGAATCACGCCTCGACGTCACTTAGAGTACCCTAGTAAGACAAGCCAGTAAGCCTAGGTTTGAATAAAACCCACTCATTGCCAATAAATGTTGAGTTCCCGTGATAAATCAACCCTTTCTCAGCTCAAGGAGTTGCACAAAAATACTACTGCTCATTATGATACCAGCCTCTCTCTTCTCTCTTTGACAAGTCCTAATCAATATGAAAAAATTGGCTCAATACAGAGCTCCCTAAACAGACCA
This sequence comes from Termitomyces sp. T70a, assembly GCA_017657195.1. Lineage (NCBI taxonomy): Eukaryota > Fungi > Basidiomycota > Agaricomycetes > Agaricales > Lyophyllaceae > Termitomyces > Termitomyces sp. T70a. Next base: position 19,985 of record JAGGAT010000336.1, read on the forward strand.
CACTTCTCGGCCTTTCACATACTTTTGGAGTCCCAAAGATGTCTCCGACATCATGCATCTCACAAGCCTTAATGCAAATGATTCAGATATTTTTTTTTTTGGCCTCTGGCATGGAAATTTGAAAATTTGAAAGTGAGTACTACTCACCAGACAACAAAGAAATCTGAATCCGCCATTCAAACAAACAGAAACTAGACCCCACCAAAAACACCTGGAGACAGCTGCGACGTGACCTCGTCTACACATACGCCACTCATAAATCTGCGGGTTAATTCTATCACAAACAGATGGGAGAATTATGTTAGAAAACGGACACTATATTTAATTGAGTGTAGAGTGTCCCAACTTTACCCCCTCTTAACCCTACAGCGTAGCTTGCCGGGATAAACAAACGTCACTATCAGCGTCCAAATGCTTCTCTGTCCTCCCTTTTCCCCCTCATGAGCATTCTTGGGCCCACAAGAGCACTGAGAGTGGCTTGTATCTTCAGAACATCACAATGTATACCTAGGACGGTGTTCAAACGCGGTATTGCGACTGGAGCCGCAGAGTCAGAGGTATGCCAATGTTTATACTGTATGTTCCGCCTTCCTCCGAAGTTTTTGTTGACTTGGTTTGTATAGCTCAAACGGACACCGTTGTATGATTTCCATCGTGAAAATGGAGCGAGGATGGTTCCATTTGCTGGGTATTCGATGCCGTTAGTGTATGAAGACGTTGGACAAGGTTCGTGTTTTCTTTTTTTTTTTCCTCTAGGGAGAGCACAAGCTTATAATTTCATTCAGTTGCCAGTCATAATCATGTTCGAACTGGTGCAGGTCTATTTGACGTAAGCCATATGGTTCAGTCCAAGTGTGTACCCCTCACAACAATCTCTGAAACAATCTATTAAATATTACAACAGCTTCCGTGGACGCACAGCGACCGAGTTCATGGAATGGCTTTCGCCCTCCGCTTTAAAGTCACTAGACCCGTACCATTCGACACTTTCCGTTCTCTTGAACGAAAACGGCGGAATCATCGACGACACCATCATTACCAAGCATTCGAACGAAGCATACTACGTTGTAACGAACGCAGGGCGCCGCGACCGCGACCTACCGTGGTTCCAGGCGAAACTGGAGGAATGGAACTCGAGTGAGCGGGGGAAGGAGGGAACTGTAGAGTTGGAGATTCTAGAAGGATGGGGTTTACTGGCGCTGCAGGGCCCGGCGGCAGCGTCGTACCTGCAAACGTTGACTTCCTTTGATCTCAAGCGCCTGACGTTCGGAAAGTCTGCGTTTGTGCCGATAGAGGGGTTCAATCTTCATGTCGCGCGTGGCGGATATACTGGTGAGGATGGATTTGAGGCGAGTACTCCATTTCGTGTGTGGATTTGCACAAAGGCTGACGACATTCGACAGATTTCCATACCTCCTTCACAGACAGTCGATGTTGCTAATTTATTGAACAAAAGCCCAGTACAGCTTACAGGTCTTGGCGCCCGAGACAGCTTGCGATTAGAAGCTGGCATGTGTCTTTACGGCCAAGACCTCGATGAGAATATCTCGCCGATTGAAGCCGGTCTTGCGTGGGTCATCTGTGAGTCCATCTACGCATCACTACGGATGTATCACTGACTCTTTCTGCAGCCAAAGAGCGTCGGGAAGCTGGTGGTTTCATTGGTGCTGAGGGGGTAAAAAAGGTTCTCAAGGAGGGGCCATCGAGGCGCCGCGTGGGGTTAATGATTGATGGGGCACCGGCCAGACGTGAGCGATCTACTCTCTCTCTTGTTCCTATTGTTTTAAAGGGTGAAATTATAACAGAGGGAGCCAAGATCTTCGCGCCGTCAGGCGGAGAGCTTCTCGGTGAGTTGTTTCACTTCTTAGAATGCTTGTGGATTTATCTTCCTGCAGGTACTGTTACATCGGGAATCCCATCACCAACCCTTGGGAAGAATATTGCTATGGGATACATAAAAAGTGGATGGCATAAGAAGGGCACTGAGGTCGAGGTTGATGTCCGCAACAAGCTAAGGAAAGCTGTATTGACGCCAATGCCTTTTGTTCCGTCGAAGTACTGGAGGGGTTAAACTACACCATATTTATACAGTTTCAATGCATGCTGTCAGGCTGATCATGATTGTGCAGCTGTATGGTGAGGTACTCTTTGTTGGTAGGTTTCGGCAATTTGTGTTTTTGAATGCCGGAAGTACCGGATCAAGCAGCCGAATCGTCATGCTATCTCTTCTCACGTGACTGAGTCTCCGTAAATTCGAGAATGGACTGGCGGGTTCAACTTCCTTCCTTTCATTCAAATATAAATGACATTTTGAGCCGGACATAAACTCCCTTTCCAATGGCCACTATCATACGGATACAGAACTCGAAAAATCTACCAAGGCTTGTCCCTTTGAAAGCTCCGCAAAGCGACGTCCGGCTTGGCCTACGAGGTCTAACCTTACGAGCAGGGTCATTCGGTCGTATTTCAGGCCGAATACAACAGCCTGTACCTCTCGCTCGATATTATGCGTCTCAACCTCCAAATAAAGGTGGAGGAGGGTTTCCTGGTTTTAACTTCGGGCCTCAACATCAGAAGGGAGAGGCATTAAAGGAATACGTACGTGTTCAGTAAACGTTTCGCCTTCTGAATGGTTTTTGACTGGTATCAGAGTGTAGATTTAACTGAATTGGCGAAAAACGGAAAGCTAGATCCTATCATCGGGAGAGACGAAGGTGTGTATGTCAAGGAATGTTTTTTGTTGTGAGACATTAACCTAGGCTACAGAAATTCGCCGTACCATACAAAGTACGTTTAATTCTACCAGTCCTTGAGTACCTTCTTAATGCGTTCTAGTTCTCTCAAGACGGACCAAGTCTAATCCAGTGGTACGTACATCTTGGTTGTGTAGGATTCAATCAGAACCTGATTTGTATGTCAGCTTATTGGTCCTCCGGGTGTTGGAAAAACAGCTATTTTGGAAGGATTGGCCACCCGAATCATATCTAAGGAGGTTCCAGAGGTAAGTTGCGAAATGAAACACTGGACGTGTCTAATGGATTGTCAGTCCTTACAAGACAAGCGAGTGCTTTCTATTGACCTGTCCGCTATTATGGCTGGCTCTGGTATTCGTGGTCAGTTTGAGGAGAAGTTCAAGGCACTCATACGAGATATCGAAGACGAGGTCGGTTTTTCATTTTTATCAATAGAGGCTTTGACAATTAATCGAGACCTCAGGCAGGAAAAGTGATCTGCTTCATTGATGAAGTCCGTAAGTAATAAGCTCATTCTTATCGTGTGCATTGTATTAAAAATGCCTAGACGTCTTGTTCAATCTCGGCAAGTCAGAGGGAAGCATCGACGCTGGTCAAATGATTAAGCCCGCTCTGGCGAGAGGGCTGCAGCTCGTGGGTGCTACAACACGTACGTCCGTCTTCCTGCCTTTTCTAAAATTTCTTATGCTCATGATGTCATAGCCGACGAGTATAGAAAAACGATTGGAAAGGATGCAGCTCTTGAGCGACGCTTCCAACCAGTGTCGATTGAGGAGCCTACTGTTGATTCAACGATTTCGATTCTTCGCGGCCTCAAGTCAAGGTACGAAGTTCACCATGGAGTTGAGATTTCGGACGGGGCACTTGTGACAGGTTTGTTTCACCATACAGTATGCTCTTTTCAAATCATTTAATATTACATGGATTGCAGCTGCAGTCTATGGTGCACGTTACATTTCAGACCGTTTCCTCCCAGACAAAGCCATCGACTTGGTGGATGAGGCTGCATCTTCTCTTCGTCTGGCACAAGAGTCTAAGCCGGACGCCTTGGAAGCCCTAAACCGCGAAATTGTGACACTTGAGATCGAATTGGAGAGCTTGAAGAACGAGACAGACGTATTCAGCGTTGAGCGGCGGACAAAGGTTGAGGAAGAACTTAAGACGAAGAAGGGTGAAGCTGAGGCGCTCACATCTCTTTGGCAAGCAGAGCGTGCGCGCTTGGAACGCATAAAGGACGTCAAACAGCGCTTGGAGGAGGCAAAACATCAGCTCGAGGTATCCCAACGCCAAGGACAATACGAGCTTGCAAGCCGGCTGAGGTTCTCGACTATTCCGGAACTGGAACGCCAACTACCTGCGGAAGGCGAAGCGGCGCAGGAAAACTTGGAGTCGCCATTAGCGATGTTGCACGATCGTGTTACATCGAATGATATTTCGCGTGTTGTGGCGAAGGCTACAGGCATACCAGTACAAAACTTGTTGAAGGGGGAAAGGGACAAGTTGGTGCATGTGAGTAGATTTAATTGAGATCGTTCAACTTGAGATAGTTGTGCTAAAATACTGTTCCAGATGGAGGACTCACTGCGTCAGCGAGTGGTAGGGCAGGACCATGTCGTGGCTGCTATTAGTGACGCAGTGCGGATATCTCGTGCTGGGCTTCAGGCACCCAACCGGCCTGTTGCGTCGTTCCTGTTCATGGGACCGACGGGTGTCGGCAAAGTAGGCCCCATTTTCAATTTGGTGTTTTCGAACTTAACATATTCGCGCTTATAGACAGAACTCTGTAAAGCGCTCGCAGCTTTCCTGTTCAACGATGAGCAACGAGGATTGTGAGCACTTTGACTGGGCCATCAGGGCTTTTTATTGACCGGATTTTGCCTTTTCTAGGATCAACATCAATATGTCTGAGTATCACGATCGCCATACAATCTCTCGCTTGATTGGAGCAGCGCCCGGGTACATTGGCTTTGAAGAAGGCGGACAGCTTACCGAGGCTGTCCGTCGCAAACCGTATGGTATGTCATTCCCACGAACCTTGTTGATTATATGAAATGACTCCTGGGTTTCTAGCTGTCATCTTGCTTGACGAATTAGAAAAGGCCCATAAGGATGTTGCCATGATCCTACTTCAGATTCTTGATGAGGGCAGCGTCACTGATAGTCAAGGACGGAAGGTTGACTTTAAGGTTAATTGAGTCCTTTTGTTGAATTATATTTTTTTTACTGATGATAGTCATCCTTTAGAATACAATTATCTGCTTAACCAGCAATCTTGGTACGTTTTTCTGTGTTCTTACACCGATAGTCCTCTGACTTGAAACTCAATTCACAGGCAGCGATATCCTCGCCCATGATTCTGCCTGCGACCAAAACGGTGTCGTCACGTCAGACGCAAGAGATGAAGTCCTTGAGCGTGTCTCTGAGCATTTCCCACCCGAGCTGCTAAACCGCCTTGACTCGATGCTTGTTTTCAACAAGCTCTCACCTCAATCCATCCTTCAAGTTGTTTCTCTCAGGCTCAAAGACGTTGCAGACCGTCTCAAAGGTCGCCGCATCGTTCTTGACGTCGATGTGCAGGCCCGTGAATGGCTTGCGAAACAAGGATATTCACGAGTTTATGGTGCCAGGGCTATTGCTCGTGTTGTACGTACGGACGTGCTGTTCCCTATGGCCCAGAAGCTTCTCAGAGGCACGATACGGTGCGTTTTCGCTTGTGCCTAAACTGATTTGCGGTACTGATGGGGTCGTATTATAAAGCGACGGAGACACAGTCAAAATACGAGTATCAGAAGATGAAAAGACCCTCGTCATCCATGACAACCATTCCCCAGATCCTTCTGCCATCAACTCTGAGGAGGGGGTTATTGTCACTGGAAACAAACTTGCATCTGAACAGATATGACTTGGAAAGTATGGATACTCGAACTACTATATCACATAGATGACTAGCCCCACTCTGCCACTATAAAATAATCCTCATTTCTAGTTACCTTACTTGTAGTTCTAATAGTATATAGATATATCTACCTTCACTCAGTGAATAACATTGCCAAACTGCTGTTGATCTGCTGTATGTTTACGCAATCGCGATCGTGGCCAGAAAAGGGATGTCTTCAACAGATTACTGACTGTGTACCAACGCGTACGACACAGGCGACAAATTTGCTCTTGAACGATATAGTGCCGGGACACCAGGAGTCTCTGGCAATCACTTCACTTGGACCACTTATTTGTCTTAGGTGTCGTTGAAGATTCTGACCCGGTAGGAAGTCAATGTTCGATTCTTGCTGATCTCCCAGACCTGAAAACCGTCATAGTTTCTGTCAATGAGGTTCCTCGGCTAAAGGCGCTTATACAAGAGACAATGATTGAATCTAATACTGCTTCTCTTGCTTTTTGCGGCTTATATGTTTTCAAACTACCGACGAGAACTCATTGGGACTTGCCCTCGAATGTTTACGCATACGTTTGAAAGGTCGCTTAAAAGAATGGAGGTGATTCTGGACCGTCTGCGCGAGTACGTCATGTCTAGTCCTCCGGAATAGGGTAGATCTTGACGTTAGTAAAGTAGTGAGAAGTATGATGAGCAATAGTATCATAGATTTGACAGTTACTGCCGGAGAACTACACATCATAAACAGGGCCAAATTTGGTATAACTTACAACTGTTTTTGATCGCTGCCATCCAGGGTTCGTTTCTAGGCTTTCTTCTTTTCTCATCTGTGCAAGATAACCTCTAATGTCGCGCTTTGTTCGAGCTTCCAAGTATCGGTGAGCATTGAAATCAATACCAACCTATAACGTGTAGATAAACCAATGCTGGCGCATCACGATGAATGTAGTCATGTTTTCGGACACCCGGCGAAGAGGGAGTATGCTTATGAAAATGTCAAGGTCACCAGTAGTGCCTGGGACACTAATTTTATCTCTGCTTCTGGAGTAAGATGCTCAATTAGAGAGAGATTCCGATGGTAGAGGCTTACACGTCGACAGCAATACATCAGCGTCAACTGGAATGCTTCCGGCGGTGGTGCATTTGCCATACTACCGCTCCCATCTCCCTTCCAAACAGTGCCAGGACTTCCTCAGAGGCTGCCGGACAACCTCCCGCTGGCACGTAGTCACACTGCTGCTGTGCTGGACACAGATTGGTCGCCGCACAATGACTCGATCGTCGCTTCTTGTGGCGAGGACGGCAAGGTGATGATTTGGAAGGTTGAAGCGTCCGTGTTTGAGGGTTGGGGTCAAGAGAATTGGGTTCCCCAGGATTTTGATCCCGTTGCCCGCATCGAGGGATCTCCACGTAAGGTCGGTCAGGTTCTGTTCCACCCGACCGCTGCGAATGTCCTTGCAAGTGCTTCTGGAGAGCACACGGTCAAACTGTGGGATTTGGAAAATACTGAGGAGGCGAGGAGCATATTGACTGGCCACGGCGACGCGATTCAGAGTCTCTCCTTCAATCCAACGGGAACGCTACTGGCGACGACGTGTCGGGATAGGAAGCTGAGACTGTTCGATCCTCGTGTGGGTGGCGAGGCGGTCCGCGTTGTGGATGGTCACGGTGGAATCAAGGGATCTCGTGTAGTGTGGATGGGTGACCTTGACAAGATTGCGACAACTGGATTCAGTAAGATGTCGGATCGGCAGGTTGCGATTTGGGAGACGGGCGGCTTGGGTAACGTGAAAACGATTGTTCTTGATCAGTCCTCGGGTGTCGTTATGCCCTTCTGGTCTGATAACAATATCTTGTTCCTTGCTGGCAAAGGGTATGCATCGTGTGACCTCTCTGATATATCGACAGCTCATTCTCTTTAAGTGACGGCAACGTTCGATACTACGAGTACGAGTCAGATACCCTTTATGCTCTCTCAGAGCATAAATCAAGCGAACCCCAGCGTGGCATGTGCTTCTTGCCCCGCCGGGCTCTTAACGTTGGAGAGTGTGAGATTGCCCGGGCTTACAAGGTTCAGAGCTCCTCCATTGAGCCCATTGCCTTTATAGTTCCTCGCAAAGTAAGCCCTTACTTTTCAAAGCCGCTTTTGGCACTATTACTGACATACTTTAGGCCGACTCCTTCCAGTCCGACATTTTCCCACCAGCACCCTCGTCCGAACCCTCACTCTCTGCCAGCGAGTTCTTCGCAGGGAAAATTGCTCCTCGCAACGTCGTCGATCTCTCCTCAGGCGCGAACTTCGCTTCCTCTTTGCCAATTCCTACCGTTCCTACAGCAACTCCTACTGTTTCAGCCCCACCTCCGGTGCCCACTATGGTACGGTCAAACTCGTATAACACCCCGGCGGCTTCACCAGTGATCTCTAAGCAAGAGCCCACATCATTAGCTCAGGCCTCTCCTGAACCTACTTCCACTGCTTCTGTAGTCGAGACGGAGTGGGCACAGGCGACCGATACTGACGTATGTTTTTGTTTCCACCCTCTTTAATCGTCTACTCAAGCTTTTCCTATTGCCCTATTGTAGTCTGCGTTGAAGGAGGAGAATGCGCGCCTTGCTAGTGAGCTTCGAGAGGCACGTGAGAAGATTAGGAATTTGGAGTTGCTGGTTGAGAGCATCCGTGCCAATTCACGAAAGGCCGCCGAAATGCTTCAGACGGCCCTGCACTAAGTTGAATGTAACATGTAAATGTGCGGGTACAGGGGAACACAGAAATGTTTTTTTGGATCCACAATTTTTGTATATCCTACCTTTCTACATATTATTCTTTTTGTCGGAGTTCATGTGCGACATACACAAATGACTGGTCATTGCATCTTCGTTATTGATGGGGAACTGTATGGCGCAGGTTCTTCAGGGTATTTCATCTTTAGGACACTGGGACAAGCGGGTCCGGAATCCTTTCTTTCTTTTTCCTCTTTCTTCTTTCTTTTTCTTTTTTTGGAGGAGCGTTTACCAATTAGGTCCGGAATCCTCCACCGTTTCTAGTGAGGAGGCTCTGCACCTGATGCGTTATCACTTTGCACGTGACCGTCTCCCGAGGCCCGACAAATGGACACAAATAGGGACATTTTCTATGTTAAAACAATCATGGCCATGTCGTGGCTATCTCTTCTGCATCCAAAGTTAACGACCTGAGTCATTCTCTAATGTCCAAGTATGCCACCCGGGACGCCATTCGATTCATTTGTGCTTCCATATCGCATTCGGGTCGATAATTTTACTTCAAACACTAGAGATAATTCACCAGCTTTACATTTGCTCACACACACTCATTCCGACCACATTGTTGGTTTATCAGCTCAATCGTTCGGGTATAAAGTTATTTGCTCACGAGATGCGAAAGAGATGCTTCTACGACATGAAGTATATGCGGAGAGGGAATTACATGATCAAGATTACAGAGTACAAAGAATCAGGACGTTTGCGCATTTGAAGATAGATCCTACACTAGGAACAGATGGAACAGTCTCTTACTCTGGCAGCCGTGATCTCCTTGTGGGTATTCGATTCCTCATACCATTCCGGATTTCGTCTGATCATGCCTGCCTGCACATTTCATCAGGAAACGCTTCCTTTGCACACGCCCACAAAGTACGAACTTTCGAATGAAGAGTCTGTCACAATCACTTTGCTTGATGCAAATCACTGCCCTGGAGCTGTCATGTAAGTGTTCAATTTGTCAATGGGTGGATGAATCTTTCATTTCCATTAGGTTTTTGATCGAAGGTCCTCAAGGCGCAATACTTCACACGGGAGACTTTAGAGCGGAACCGTGGTTTCTGGAAAGCGTGATACGGAATCCTTATCTACAATCCTATCTTGCTTCCCCGACACAGGATAGGAGTAGTAGACCAATGACCAGAACATTAAAAGCCATATATCTCGATACCGCCAGCGTCCTCTCAAGATTATCTGTTCCAACAAAGGTATCCTCACAGTACTTGGCATACCTCCCTGCTTTGTTTCTGACATTCTTGTATAGGATAAGGCGACCTCTGGCTTGATGGAATTGATGAAAATGTTCCCAGATACCGTGTATTTCTTTATCAACACCTGGACATGGGGTTACGAAGACGTTCTCAAAGCAATATCTCGTGCATTCAGCAGCCCAGTTCGTTGCATATTCAGACTACTCATACGTGTGGCTAATTACTGGACTCTAATTGCAGATCCATGTCGACAGGTACAAGTACTCCGTATACCATCACACGTCTGACCCTTTTCTACGTTCTATCCTAACTCAAGATCCTTCTTGTACCCGTTTTCACGCCTGTGAAAGGTTCCACAGATGCGAGTATGTGGCCGTCGACGATGAATCATGGCAATCACAATATAACACCACGAGCCACCTGGGAAAACGAGTCGTATATGTCAACCCTGTCAGCATGGGAAGCCAGAGCTGGGATTTGTATATCAGGGAAACGAAGGACCGCCTAGCCAAAGGCGAGGAGGTTGGCAATCTGGTATGAACTTGACAATTCTGACTGAAAGCATCGTCTAACAGTTCTCACTTAGCTCGTTCCTTTGTCACGCCACTCTCCCCTCAACGAACTTCGTAAATTTGTTGCCTTATTCCGGCCTCATCGCATAATTCCCAACACGCTTGACCCTCGCCTGCGTGGATTTGACTGGGCTGCGATCGACTGCATGTTTGCCGATTGCCTTCATCCTGACCCTAGTGCAGCTGATTTACCCGCTCTTGAGCTTGACCTAACTAGTCTTGCCAAGGATACGATAGATGAAGATGTGTATATGAAGAATCTCATTGGAGAAGGCGCTACTGCAGCTGCTGAGCGATGGGCGGAGAAATCTCATTTCCGTAAGAAACTCGACATTCTGAGCGAGTACTTAGAACGTGATATCTACGACAAGATGGCGCGTATCTTCGGTCTGCCCCGTAAGCCTATCCGATTACCGTCTCTAAAGGTCGCCGTGCCTTCTCCGCCGAGGAGAAAGGAGAAAGAGAGGGCTGTTGATAGCGAGGACGAGACGGACAATGGATACAGTGACGATGAGCGAGGGAAGACGGCGCACCAGCTATTCGCAAGTATCGCGGGTATTGAAGGAAACATGGAGCAGATTTGGTGGGTTCCGTCACCGATGCTATCTCAGGACGGAACGGATCAGTGCGACATCTCAGAACCTTCGCCTATAGAGAAAGAGAATGCTCTCTCAAAGGATGATCAGCCTGGACCATCTGCTACTTGGACGTTGCGCCTGACACCTCGGTCGTCACCTTTACGACCAAAGAAGCGGCAGGCTGCTCCAGTCCTTATGAATGTGACTCCGATTAAGAAACGGAGTGATAATGATCATGCCTTTCCTCCTACACCTACACTTCACCTTGCAGATAACCACTTGAAAGGACACAGTCTCGCTTCACCGATTGCTCTCTCGTCTTCTCCTGTCGGACCTCCGATGTTCCTCATGGAACACGCCCGAACACATGTTAATAAAAAAGATAAAGACATGACGACTTCGCCTACGAAACTTTCGACTCGTCGACTTCCTCCTTCCTCACCTCACCTCTACTTCTCATCTTCGTCTCCATGCGCGGAAGCCACTAACGTTACTGGGAAGCGGGAAGGACCACCCATCTCAGCCGGCGATAGTCCATCAAGTATTAAGCTCATAGGAATCTCATGCCCTTCAGCAAATGTTAGACATCACAAGGGAAAAGACGATGTCCCAAAATATGCCGAATCGTTTGGCAAGCGCATCACCCGGATTAGTTCCCCGCAGCCAAGCACTCCTTCCCACAAACGATACAAAGGACCGAATTCTAAACATTGCGATGGAGACACCAATCGTGCTTCCACTTCGCATGAAACAAATCCATCTTCCAGCCGCCGTAGTCAGCTCCGAAAACAACGGCTGCGCATTGCTGAACGGCTGGTGGAAGCGCGACCAGATCTTGTGGATCCTCTTTACGCCATGAAACGAACTAGGCTGCTTGCGCGTTCGGTTGGCAGCCCCAGTTTTCAACTTCAACCTCATGCGATTTCTGGGAAGGACGAGTTGCAGGCCAATACTAAGGTTGGGACGGTGGCGTCATTCGAGATTGTTGACGATAACGATGAGGGCATGGATTGGAATCGGAGTAGAGAACTTGCGGCAGCTCTGAAAGACGATGTTTCAAAGGGCAGGCGACTCGTCTTACCCGCCTTAGCTTGCGTGGAAAGCAACGACTAGATTGTATCGACTATTCATGCTCGGGATTAGGTTTTCTCTCTGTACTGTACAAGTCGTATTGACTACCTTGTACGGATTTATGTAAAAATACAAACGCATGACAAGAACTGCACATGATATATGTTAATCTAGTTAGTACTGTGAAAGTACTGTGAAACACGATGTTACCAAACTGGATCTGTCTCGGGTGCTTTGTCAAAGCAAACAGCCAATTGGTAGTCGCCTACGCGTCTTGCCCAGCGGTAAATCTTGAGTCTATCACCCATCGCCTTCTCGCCTTCCTGATAGACCTCCGTATCTTGCAATTTGAGCCAATTTACCTGGAAACTTTTTTGCCTGTCGTATAAAAGCATCGAGGAGTTCATCCCTGATAGCGAAAGCGATATTTGGAATTTGACGAGGAAGGCCTTGTCTCCATGTATGTTCTGTGGCGGAGCGCCTTGATCGTCTGGCGAGTCAATCATCTGGGCCCGGATGTCTTGCATAGAATCAAAGCGGTTAATAACGGCGCGATACATATGCCCAAATGGAGTGTTTTCGTTGCTGAAGGTGAGAGTATGCCATGTACCACCTTTGAGTGAGCGACAGAGTTGCTTGTGGTTGGGCCAGTCCTCTCGTTGGCACTCTGACGAATCAATCAGAATGAGATCTTGATTTGAATTCGTTGCACGCACCCTTGCCACAATAAGATACACTAAGACATTGTGTGCACCTGCTCTTCATCTTTTTCCCGCATAATGTGCATCCTAAGGTTATATTCAGCCTTCCCAAGTCTCGCATATTGAGTGGTCCGAGGGGGAGGATAAACGTGAGACGGTGCTCTGCTTCGCCTTTCTGGCGACGAGGTTTGTAAGCGGCCGAGAGACGTTTGGAATTCATCGCAAAGAGCTTCAAAAGATATTTGCGCTCCAGTTGGGTCGTTGAAATCGCAACAACACTATGATCGAAGATCTGTGTGATGTAATCCCTCATTTGGACACCGCTCGGAGAATGGACCACTTTGTACAGGACAGAGAACACGGGTACATCTGTTTCCGACCCAGATGAAATACCAGATGAACCAAGCAGCAGCCCCTGTACTTCAACGACCTACCTCAATGAAAGGATCAGAGATTTTATACGCATCAAAGAATCATCAATGACGTGAACGATTCCTTACCCGGACAATAACACACCAATTCGACGTCTTGTCTATCAAGACAAAAGAGCTATGTTTTTGTTCCCAATGGTTCGCGAGTCCCATAAGAACCTGTCTGACCTCCATGAACGTATCCTCCTCGGAGGTCGAAGTTGGAGGAGCCACGAGATTCCGACCATTTAAGACATTATCACAAGCTTCAGCTATGTTTACTCGTTTGACACCCTCAAGAAGTGATTTTGATGATTTCCATTTTGACAACGTCGATGGGTTGACGGGACTTATGGGTGCCAAGAGCTCGTTGTACCTTTGGGCTGCATCCATGGTCTGATTGAGGCGTTTGAGGAGGTCATCGTCGGATATTTTCGTGTTTTTCTGGAGTTTCACCCCCATGCAATCAAGAAGGACAATAACCTCGGGGCGGGAAAGCTCTGTAGCATCCATGGATGAGTGGAAATATAGAAAAAGTTTGGTCGATCATATCATAATATTTATTTATTTGTAAATTGTTGTCATCCCTCGATTACCACTAAACCGATCGGGAGCGGACATATCTAGACGGAACCTTATATACTTATACTTATCGTAGCAGCGACAAGCGCCATCCTGACCCTTATATGCATACCAACCCAACAACAAGAATATAAAGGCACAATTTTCACGTCTGCATCAATCAATATAAAGCTGTAGACCAGGAGCTACACATAATATGAGTAGATTAATTCTGAGTCTCATATAAGTTTGCCAAGGTTCAATGCTTTCAATACTGCCAGTAGTGAGCTGGTAGAATTGCTGCTGAATGTCACCCAGAGGTTCAGGACATATGGGGGGACCCTCTGAATCAAAATATAAAAACTGGTGATACACACTTGTTTTAACAAAGGAGTTGATGATGTTACACTCAATACCTGAAAATATATCAACAAGTAAATATAGATAAAAATACCCACAGCACAGGAAGTGCTCTGAAGATGTGAGCTGTGAAGATATGAGTATTAAAAGAACATCAAGAATACACACCAGTGTTTTTCCAGAGTGAAATGAATAAGCAGACAAAAGAAGGCAGGTGCAAAGCAGAGAGTGCTTAAAAATGTGAGCAGTTACAAACACTGAAAAACACACTGAAGACCCCTTTGCACAACATCCAGCACAGAGCAACAATAGCAAATAAGGAGGAAAACACTGCTTTTTGAATAAAGCTGTAATAATTCTGAAACAGAGGCAGATGCCCCAGTACTATATGCTAATTTCAGCCAGATGTGATTAGGAGCTTCATGTGGTGGTGAAATGAAAGAAAGATGGTTACTTGAACTTGATTTGAACATTTTTGATAGATGTAAACAATGTTTCCACAGTATTTCAACCATCAATTTAGCTGATTATATACAGATTTATGCTAAAATTATGCAGGGTCAAAAAACTGTTCTAATGACTAAATGTTTTGTTTGATTTATTGTACAGCCATTCTGATTCAGACCACATGATCTAGGTATCATTTTCAAGCTGGTATGTAGGGGTCTTACAAATATTAATTCTGGATTTTATCACTTGGTAGTTGTTACTATATAAGCTAGCCTTTACAAAATGACCAAATATTGGGACAGGTTTTTGAGCTACTGTAGGAGGCCTCTCCTACAAATTTTGGCATCAATCAAGCTTTTTGATGAAGGTATAACAATCTGATCTGACAAGATTAGATCTACACTGCCATCAAGCACAAGATTCTCTTAAAATCAGACTCAGTTAATATAGCAGTATGAGTATATCATTGATAGCTGTTATTGCTTATTTTTCTTATCTGACTAACACACTTGTTGTTGCTTATTTTTCTTATTTAACTACAACCTGCATTACCTATTTTTTTGTCATTTGACAGATCATCTATAGACTAAAAGCTTTGTTAGCAAACTAAACCCTTGTTTCATGTTACTGATATCCTAGTACTTCATTTTCACCATTGTTATACATTAGTGCCACTGATGCATAATTTTTTTTATACAGCACACCTTATTATAGAAGATAGCAGTATGCTCTTTTTTGTATCATTCAACATTCCTCAAATCATACCATTTTCCTCTCTCTGGCTATGGTTAGCAGCTCATCTCCAAGTTCTAAGCTATGTCTAGCACCCTTGTCTACATTGTGCTACTAGTGTTTCTTATAAATATGAGATTATTGCTAAATTTATTTCAAACAAGTTGAGAAGATGGGGTGATATCTGAATAAATTCTTGATACTAATGTGAATTTAGGTAGTTTGATTGATATGTATTTCAATATGTTATTAAACTTATTTGGAAAACTTCTCATTCACAAAGTTGTAGAATAATACAGTGATTAGATCCTCAGAGTCCTACAAGTAATGCAGATGGCTATTGTCAGGGGACCTACCTTTCATCCCTCCTTCTCACCTGCTGATCCTTCTCTGGCCACCCCTGCTATGATTTTTCTTTATGCATTTTCTCAAGCTCTACCAGCTAGTACCCCCTTTAGGACTCTAGCTGCACTGGTTCTCTGTCCATAATTCATTTACTGTCAGTCTTCCAGCACAGCTACATTGGGACCCTTCCTTCATCTCTCATTCTCACCTTTTACTCCTTCTTTGGCCACCCTCACTATGGTTTTCCTTTATGTATTTCCTCAAGCCCTATCTGCTGGTACAACTTCTAGGACTCTAGCTGTGCCAGTTCTCTGTCTGTAATTCATTTACTGTCAGTTTCCCAGCATAGCTACTTCCAGATTTGGACAACCTCTGGGTTTTCACTGTTTTAGGTTAGAGTTGAGGCTTTATGTTATTCTGTACAGTAGCTCTCATGCATCCAGAACCTTGGAAGTGCCACCTTTGCATAGTTCCTCAGAGTTGTTCTCTTTGGATCTCCCTCTGCCAGGTGTGTAGCTATGCCTGTACAACTGGAGATTGTGCTGAATATACTTTGGATCTCCCTCTGCCAGCTGTGTAACTTAGCCATAGCCTCCAGAGGTCACCCTTACAGCTACATTATACCTGTAGAATAATATAGTAATTAGATCTACATAATCTAGTAAGTACTGAGTGCTAAAATAGGTAGTGTGAATGCTCACCCTTAGAGTTTCACAAGTAATGCAGATGGCTGAGGGTGACAATTGGTTTATACATAGATCTTAGGGACTGAAATAAGGTTTGACATAAAGACTGGTAAATAAATGAAGTGAATTGGAATTCAATGTGGTAGAAATAATGAAAAAGGAAATACTGCCTAATCTGGTAAAGGTGGTGAGCAGTATGGCATAGTCCAACCTTGACAAAAGTTATAGGGCTTAGAATACATGTGCACACACTTTTTAAATGTGAAGTAGTTATAATTTTTATTTGAATGTAATTAGATTCACACTCTAAATATGTAAGAGAAATGCTGAATGTCTGTGGAACTCATTCTACAAAGCCAGCAAGTGCCAGTGACAAGTGGAAGTTGAGCAAGCATAGAGGTAGGCAAAAGTCATACAAGGAACCAGCAAGGCTAACTACAGTGGCTCAAAAAACTGTTCCAATGTTTTATACTTTTTGAAAGATGACATTGGCATGAAAAGTTGGAAGTATCTAAAATTTTGGTTAAATCATGTAAAATACTATGATGTCACAGCTACAAATTGCATCTTAGCTTATGTAATTTGAATCAAAACTGATGGAGTAATGGCCATTTTAAAATATTCACTCATTGGGACAGTTTTTTTGAGCATCTTCAACTTTGCAGATTTATCTCTATTTTAGTCAGAAATAAAGAGTAAGTTGCATGTGGAAATATCAACAGAGTTATGTGACCATGTTTGGGTATATTTAGGAGTGGTTCAAGTTGGTTGAACCACATTTTGACCTTCAACCACTATCATAAAAGCTACTTCTCCTGCACAATGCTCTACTGTTGCTTCTCTCCTTGCTCAAGGGTATTCTCTGCATTAGATTGAGGCTAAAACTGGTCTAGGAAAGTCTACTATTGGGAGGATTAGTAGAGAATTGTAGGCGGACAAGGAAAATATCCTGGAGGCCGTCCAGCTAAGCTTACTCCATGTAATAAACAGGCCATTGTTTAACAAATCTCAACTGGGAGACTTGATACAGCTGTTCAGGCCACCAATTTTATTAACAACATCATTTTCAATTCTGTTTTTCCTCAGACTGTCTGGAATGTGCTGAAGGAGGAGGGGTATTGGTCTGCTACAAAGAGGAAAGTTCCTATGCTCAAAGCTAGACATAGGCAAC
>JAGGAT010000337.1:0-37201 GCA_017657195.1 Termitomyces sp. T70a
GTGATGATTTTGTGATTTTTTTCGATGTCTCCCTCACAGACCATGACCTCTCATAACCCATGGTTCTGGGTGTAAACTGAGGGGTATGGATTAGGAGGGGTTTGACTGTAGCACAGGACTTGTGTTTTTTTCTGGGGGGGAAATAAAGGAATTATCCATTGGTATTGACAGTTGCAGATTATACGGTGTTCCTGGCTAATTAGGCATGCTGATGGGGGGGATATCAACCTGCCTAATTAGCCGGTGATGATGTGATGATCAGGTGGTGGTTTACAATTTAATTGCATTTTATTTGAACCCTTTCGACGTGTGAACTTAGTTTTGCACTCAGAATCAACCAATAAAATTTATACTCTCTTCACAAGTGCGCGCACGTGTAATCTACAGCCCACGAGCTTAGTGAAATTTACTACTACGTTCAGCCTGATTCCATTCCGGCTCAACTTAGCAGCTTGTAAATAAACTTACATTTCGCATCAACACTAATGCTTCGTAGAACACCCTCATATGGGACTGAGGGTGAGTAGACAATTTATCCATATGAAACACGCATACTAACTGAACTGTAGAATAATCTTACACATTGTTCTTAGGTACAGTTTAATCTTAGTCGCTTATACTGGACTGAGGAATGATCTTACACATTGTTCTTAGTGTTCTCAGACTGCCTGAACTCTAACAGCATGTACACAGGCAATCCGAAGTCACTGGTCATTATCCTCGACGACTAGGTCAAGTAGCGCTCTGCGGCCGAAGGGTGCCCGTTAGTGTTTATGATCAAAAGATACAATCCAAACACCTGATCATGTGACAACATCAGCAGGACACTATAAGCAAACTACACTAGTGGCGATTCTCTCTATGGATGTCATAACGAGCGGTCTGGCAACATGAATTGAGAGATCCTCTCAATACAGCAGGGCGGACTGAAATACTCCATAGTTCACAACATCAGTAGCAGGTGACAGATGCGTGTGTGTCTATCTGCCGGATAGGATAGGATATTTGTTACTCCGACCGACGTATTCATTTACCACACGACATGATGGCTCCATGGGCGGCACGTGCAGAATCTCCCGTGCTCATAAAAAGAAGCGAATTGGAATAGATCACTCCCAAACTACTTGATACTTACTTCGTAATGCCGAATGCAGGCAGTATAGGGGGGACTTTTCTTGCTGGTAAGTTGTCTCGAGTCGACAAGTTGCACCTAGACCCTGATTACAGGTCCAATGTAGGCATTATTGTCAGCCTTTCGTAAGATGTTGTAATTTGGGTTCATGCATGATTGCTCACAATATCCCCGAGTCAGTCTTTTTGGGATTTCATGCTCACAAACATTGTATTACTTCCGCACATATCCGGACGATCGTCTATTCCTGAAATTTCTAGTGAGTTTTCAAAATTTTGATCTTTCAAAGAACGTTAATACCGATCTGCTTACCCTACGTCTACAGATCACACTGCTCTTGTTGGTCGCCTGACACTCATTTTCATTTCGCAATGAATTCCAATATGTCGGATTAGATTCCTGGAAACCGTGCATCTTGCTGCCCTTGGACAAGCAACACACTACCTATTCATCCTTGGCAAGTTTCCAGAGAACGCATCCAAAAGGCTCACTATTGCCTAGTGCGTCCTCATTATTTCATGGATTAGGCAAAGCCGCTTACTATCATCAGTGGAACTGCTGTGCGTGAAACTGATTGATTGAATGTCATTCCGGGTTAATTTTAAGCCAGCTGTCCCTGACAACTACTGTGGGTTCAGACTCATTTTAGTAATATCTTTCTTTCCTAGATCATTCTACAGTTTTTTGTCACATTTATCGTTCAGAGGTATGGATATAGATTACTTCTTTCTATGTACCTGAATCCATCTGACGTCTATACTCATGTCTAATGTCTTAGTTTTTACGCATGGAGAATTTATCGTCGTGAGTGGATTTATTCAGTACATCGGTTTATCTCATCTGTCGATTCTAGTCAGCACTTGGCATCCCTTGGGAAGGATTGTCGCTGCATTCATCGTATATATACTCTTATCATGTCTTCTGCGGATATCTTTGACACAGTCTGTAGCTTTCTGCGTCAGTTGGCCAATTAAGTGACTCAAAAATTGTTCATTTTACATCTGCATACTAATTCCTCCTCAGCTACTGGTCTCAGTGAGACCCGTTTTTTCCTCCACAAGACCGTACCCGGGACTAATAATGTTCTTCTCCAGCGATGAACGTTCTTACGTTAGTAGAGCTTCCGTGCTGTATGTACGAGATTCTCAAATTTGAGACTCTAGATATGGCAATCCCAATGTTGACACTATGAAACTACCGGTTCAACGAGTCAGTGTTTTTGTTCCTTCAATCCTTCCAGTAAATATTCATGCCGCACTTAGGACTCTTACTCAGCCAATTTGATTATGGCCATCATTTGCGATTCAACTATCAGCATCTCTTTAGTCTATTTCCTTTCCAAGATGCGTACAGGATTTCAAGCGTGAGTTTCATGTCTAGATGTTTGATTGAATATATCTTAGTCCGTGCTTGAGGTCGACAAATGTCATCAATCGTCTTGTAATCTACAGGTCGGTCTCTTTCTCGAATCACTCTCTGCATGTATGCCGATTATCCTCGAGCATCCACGTTGGGCTTTTCTCCAGCGCCATCGCAGGATGTGCTCTTGTAGTTGTGAGTTATTCTGAAAAGTGTTTATATCGTCGTTTTCAAGTGGTTTCCAGTTCTACACTACACCACCCACGAGCGTGATTTATGCCGGTGTGCCTAGATGCAAAAATTATCAGTCTATGAATGACAGTTTCCATCAGCACTCACGGAAATTCAAGGAAAATGTATGTCTCAAACTTGGGATTCCATTCGTCTTGTGCTGATTTCTCCCGGTATCAAGTCTACGTTAATTCCATGCTGGCAAGTCAATACCCGTTGTTCATTCTAAGACGCTGCCAAAATTTGTCTGCGTTCCACAGGTTATGTATGTCAGGCAGTGCACTTCACTTTCTCAATTTCCGTGTCTTACGATGCCAATATAGGTTGAATTCACGTAAGAGTACTCGACAACTGCTCCAAGGAACACGCGAAAGAATTTCACTTGAAGTTCTACATTCTCAAGGTAAGTCAGAAAATGTACGTATCCGTCTTTGCCTTCTCACCACCTTCAAGGCCTCCAGCCAACACCATTATGCAAACTGCATGGCTCCTCGCTCGCATGAATAGAAAACAGAGGATCAGTCGACATTAAAGAGTGAAAGGAACTGCATGAATGCAGGCTGACGTCCTCAAATTAAGGACTGAGGTGGAAGTATGACGTGAGGAAAGGAGTGACTGCAGATTCCCTATGCCATAAGAAAAGAGACGAAAATCAGAAAAGTACACTGCATGGCAGTGTATAAATAATGCGTCTTGTACAACCAAGTAATTCTTTCCTATCATGAATTTCGTTGTGAAGAAAGCATTGCCTCAACAGTGCCAGTGCCATCCAAGTGTCCAATCTAATTATGTAGGTTCAAATCACTATGCTCTTGGTGAAGCGCTAATACGTCCTGAATATATTCCTCCTTGTAGCAATTTTGTCCTTGAGTTTACTATTAAACTCGAAGAATAAAACGACCCCTCAATCTATTCTCGGGATCACAGGACTACACCTCCTCATTCTCGTCAAACAGGTTATTTGTCCTCTCCCTCCCCTCCGAGATCTGAAGACTGCCGTCCCAACTGGTCCGAGGCATGAGCGTCCAATTATATCAGTGATGAAAGACTATGAATAGCGTTGCTGTGTTGCTTAGGACATCTCGGATAGTGGTTTGGGCGTTCAAGTTCACATAGGACTCCGAGTCGGGGGCCATGACACGCAAAAGGAGTTATCTTACCCTAAAGGAATGGAAGAGTACGAGAAAATATTCGTTTTCTTTGTTGTGCTAGTTTGGCGGTGTATAACCTCTTGACGGTTACGCGGGGTTAATAGACGATCTACTCATTGTTTTGAGATGCGAGGATACGATGAAGTACACAGTACCGAAAGGTTGTGGACGGTCAAGAGTTCTATTTATATCTTCACTTCCTTTTGGTTGCTGCGGACGTGCGAGATCTCTTTTGATAATTCCTTGGGGATGGTTGATGGGTCGCACAGGTTATTGGAAGACGTAAATGCGAAGTTTCAAGAGCATGCATTCAGTCTGCCGAAGAATGTTTCGGAGGGTGAATTGAGTTTGATATCGGTCAAAAGTTGAACCGAGCTTCAAGTGAAGTAGTGAACTTCTCAGTCACATGGAACACACTCTGTAATGCTATTGTCAGTGTCACGACAAAAGCTTATAAACGGGGTTCATTTAAGCAGTACTGTATATAACAGTGTACACACCTAATAAACGAGGTGAATCAAACTAGAGAAGGTGTAATCTATGGGTGGCCTACTGCAACTAGATGGTCACGTGTGTATCGTGACCACACTCTGCCTTCCATAACTGGTGCCAACCAAGCACGGATTGAGACGTGGATGTGCCATCCTTCGGACTGGAACTTGGCGAGGCACATTTGAAGACCCAGTGGTGTAGTGTGTGGAGAGGATGTCGGAGAAGGTGGGGGAGGCGTCCGTTTGAATCAAGGGTCCGTGATACTATTTTCTATCCGACTTCAGCCTCAGGCCTTAATCATACTCAGTAGTACGATACAGGTATACATATTCCCGGTTTTCGCGGTCCGAGACATTACCACGCTGTCGCAAAAGTAGCATCGATTCCGCCGAGTGTGACGAAATCTAGTCCACACAGCCTTGAATTCCCTCAGCGCTCATAAATCAGTGCTCCAAGTTTGGCTATATATCGGTGAAAGCAAGAAGGCTGTGGCCTGAGCAAATACAGTCACAGTAATAGATAGACATCTAAATCACGGGAAACTTCCATTTCGTGTAATGAGACGGTTGATTTCGATCCTTTCCCTCTCCTACGGCCTGCCAATGGACTGACATAAGCACGTTCACCACTCGCATTAGACAGGATTGGGGCTGTCGGGAAGAAGGATCGGGCCAAGATCTTTGATAACAAAGAGGAATTTGAGAACCATATATGTCGAAGATTAGATAATCGTCAACCTGATTAGACGCTAGGCAAACAGTTAAAGAGATGTCCCCCCCACGTAAACATCTGTCAATCCCTCTGCCTCAAATCGATGGACACGGCGAAAGTAATTAACAAACCATACCTGGCAGGTGCGTAATTTTTTCGATCGGCCAACCAATGTTCCAATAACGTTCTCCATTTCAATCGTTTATCTAGTCTCAATTGCCAACTTCATGTGTGGACGTTTTTCAGGCTTTCTTTTGACACCTAACTTCTACGCAGGCTCTTTGGAATTACATGCTCACAAATGGTCTATTACTTCCGCTCGTATCCTGGCGATGATAGATTCCTGAGAGCAGTAGTGAGTGGCTCCTTCCTGATGCCTCGAGTTAATAACAACAAATCTGCATTCTAAAGATTGCAGTGCTTTTGTGAGTTCATTCAACAAGCGTTTATAATTGAAGATTACAATCCGCGACATCTCAGCATCTTGGAGGGCGTACATCTGGCTTTCTTGATACAAGCCATATATTATATTTACATCGTGTACAAGGTGCCTGAGACGGCCTTCCACATCACTTTGTGAGTCTTATTATGCTGATATTCTGTGACAATAGTGTTGATTTTCTACTTCTAGGGGTACCGCAGTACGTAACATACTACTCCACATTGAAGTGTTGAAAGCTGGACACTGTTGGCGCAGGTTTCCATAACAATCACTGTGCGTCGTCGCACAGTCTATTTTATAGTTCTCATCGATGATACTGTAGTTCGTCATCGCATCAACAGTTCAGAGGTACGTTGTGACTATTGATGTTCACTGCCTAATCTGAAAGTTATCCATACGTTTCGTCAGTTTCTATGCGTGGAGAGTATCTCGTCGTGAGTATCATATCCCACAATCGACGTCACATGAACTCACTGAACTGTCCCTAGTCAGCACTGGCAATCGGTGGAGATATCCCCTTGTTGCGTTCATCGTATGGATTGTTCCATACATTGACCGGTTTTCAAATGTTGATCACGTCCTCATAGCTGACCGCGTCTCTTATCCAATTTTGTAGATTGACTTTTTTTACTTCAAAAATAAATGCTAACTTTTCAGCCAGGTACCGGGCTAAGTGAGTCCATTTTGTATCAAATCGAAGCTTGTCCAAACCCTCCATCACTCAAGCGGCCAGTGCTATGCAGTTTGTGTCAGACCTTTTTGTATGATTATATATGCTCAAGGGTTCGAACAGATACGGCTTTCCATCCCTGGCTGATTCGAGGAAACCGCTTCCACGTGTAGGGATATTAATTCTCTTGAGGCATTTGCCAGGACCTGACTTGTGTTGGAAGATCTCGTACTCAGTCAGTTTGACCATGACCATAATCTGTGATTTGACTATCAGTGCATGTCTTGTCCACTTCCTGAACAGGATGCGTACCGGGTTTAGAACGTGAGTTCTATTCTTTAGCAATTTGCAACTGCTCCAATAACTGAAAAAAATGTGCGCTTGTATATTCTCAGGTCGGAAAATGTGATCAACCGTTTAGTATACTTCAGGTCTGCCTATGCAAATGATTTGTTGGGATGCACTCATGGTTGAATACAGCATGGGCAATGGACTCTCAACAAGCATCATTGCAATCTGTGCACTTACGACTGTGAGTAGCAATATTAAATGGGGTTATGAACAATCGCCTGAAAGCAATCGTCTGGTATAGTACTACCAAGCTTCTTCTGACAGTCTTCTTTACACTGGTTTGTTTTGACAAATTCATAATTGACTTGATGCTGATAGCAGAAATACCAGCCTTCATCCAGATCAGCGCGAAATGTGTGTGTCGTGGGCACTGAATTTCTTCCTTTACTCAAATTCATTTATCCAGTCTATGTCAATTCGATGCTGGTAGGTATAAGCGATATAAAGCCAACGTTTACTTTTTCAATTATGTGTCCCTGTTTTCTGTAGGTTACGTATGTCAGCTTCGCATCTGGGCTCTTTGTTCCAATTGACCGCATCGTCGTGCAGGCTCAACTCTCGTACAAAAGTTCGAGAAATGTTTGTACATGCTCGAAAGGAAGAACCAACCCCCCTCAAAGAGCTTCATCGGATGGCACAGCAAGTAAACCACTCTTACCAAATTCAGTCCTCTTACAATCTGTTTCCTAACGTTTTCAGGCAATCCTCGAAGAACGATTCATTTCAAACACTAGCTTCTTGAGCACGACAAGCGTCTCAGTATTTATGTTTTACGTGATGCGAGCGTATCCTTTTCCTAACATGGTTGCCTTCGTCTTTTCCTTGTCAACCATGTGATCAAACGCTTCGAGACCAAGACTACTCAACGACATCAATCCACCTCAAGTATAGTTAGTCCTTGAAGTAATCTTCGAGGCGAACCTTGAGGAACGCCTCAAGTATGTAGATATACCGGTTGCATGTAATTCCCGATGAAATGACGTTTAGGGTGTTTCCTTACGAGGTAGTATTAAGCAGTTTGTTGACGGGTTCACATAATATCACGCTGGCGTCGCTTGTTACCATAGTGTGTTTTTTTCGGACTGCTGTGGCATCAGACATGGTTGTACTCGATGGTAACCACATGGAAAAGGAAAGAAAACCTTGGAAGCATCTGCGTCAGGACACTCCGTTGTCATCCACATTCAGACTGAGGCTGTTCTCGACTAATGCGGCTTGGGTCTAATTGGAAAGAAGACCTTGTAACAGGATCCAGGCACATTAGTGGGTAGTGGGTTTTATCAGCACGCACAGGTGCTGGTTCTCACGCTGTCGATAATTCGGAGAATCAGAATCGCCAGTAATATCAAAACCATGAAGACAACAATAATGCGCGAAAGAAAATCAAAGGCACAGGTAGGTCTTCATCCATAGAAAACAAGAGCAGTCCTCCGGGAAAATGACATTTTACATATTCAACCAGGTTGCTAGTGAATATTTTCCGATGCAGACGCACAGGAATTCTTCCTGAGTGTGCTGGATACACTTGTCGATACACCTTTTGAGCACTGGTTAGGACGTCATGCCAGTGTTTCGGTTACAATCCTGTACCTCAAGGTGTAAAACCTGAAACGTCATCGCCACGACCTACTCACAGCAGCCCCACACTGCTCAAAGACACTACATAGAGCAATTTGACATCGATATCAAACGAAGATACGGTATACAGGGATATCAGCTACAGCTAAATAAAAAAATGCGTATTTTGTCCATTTTACACATGCATGGTTTGTATATCAAAGGGAACTGAGAGGAGCAAGACTAAACCAAAACGAAAACAGCAATCTGTCCAAAGAAAGAAAGAAAGAAAAAGAAACAGCAAAGTAAGCAAGCAAAGACTAGAGATGGCATAAGCTCCATCAAGGAGCGTAGGTATACTCATAAGCAGGAAACACGCACTGTCCATCCAATGAACGACGCCACGAGATCCACGACAATATCACTCGACGACCTCGAACCGACTCTTCTTCCCGTCCCTCTCATCCCCCATGCCCATGCCCATGCCCATGCCCATACCACCCATCCCTAACACATCCCCGTCATCCTCCCTCCCCCTCTTCTCCCTCCTCCCCATCGACGCAGCTGTGATCCCATCAACACCAGCAAGTAGTCCCTCCCCCGAGACAATATTCTGTAGGATCATGTTATACTGTTCGTCCGTGAGCCCCATGCCTGCAAGGGGATTTATCCGCCCGTCCGCCTCAGCGTCAAATCCGAAGGGAGGGGGTGACATAGTGAATGGGAGGTCCATTGCGCCCGTAAATGCGTTGTTGTTGCTACTGGTGGCGGTCAGGGCGTTGGAGGGTGCGTTTGAGGGACCGGCAGCGTTGGAATTGGATGGAGAGGTGGGTGATGTAGGGGACGAGGCAGCGGCGATGACCCCGGGCGTGAATGCTGCTTCAAAGCCCGAGTCGGAGAGGGGAGGTACCCCGATGGAGCGTGGGACACTGGCGCTGCGCATATGTTGTTGGATTACTTTGAGATGCATAAGATGTTTCTGGCAAAAGAAATCAAAATGGGAATTCGTGCGTGGGGAAGGTTGACGTACCTCAAGCATGTCTAGAAGGCCTTCTTTGGTGAAAGGCTTGGGGAGAATGTCATTCATCCCTGAAGTGGTGTTCATCAAGGGGAACAACGTAAAATACAGGTACATACCGGAAGAGTAATATGTCATAATCTCGTTAGGCTTTGAATTACTCGTCATAGAGATAATAGGCGTCATAGCGTCAAACTGTCGGATCATTGATGTCGCGGCAACACCATCCAACTTGGGCATTACAATATCCTACAAATATGCCATCAAGCCTCGTTGAAAAACGAAAGGACAAAAATAACACATACCATGAGAACAAGATCATACTTCTCCAAATTCATCTTATGAACAGCACTAACCCCATCGACAGCCATATCGATCGTGCACCCAAACACTTGCAGGAACTTGCTCCCTAGCTTCCTGCTCACCGCATCATCATCCACAAGCAACACCCGAGGCGGCACCGCCCACCCCGGAACAAAAGCCGAGCGCCTGACACGCAGCGTGCTCTGCGCGTTCGACGTCGTCGCCACCGCACTCGTGCTGGCCTGCTGCTGTGACGACTCGCCCTCGCCAAACCCATACCTCCCCTGAGCCTGAGCCTGACTCTGACTCTGACTCCGGCTCCTATTGCGACTCTGACTTTGACCCTGCTGCTGCTCATACCACTCTTCCCCCGTCCTCGGCATCAAATGGCCTACAGTAAACACATGCAGGGCCTCATGCTCCGCTCCGCTGCTGCCAGTCGGCGCCCAATCGCGCTGGGCCGTCGGCATTACGTATTCCTCCTGCTCTACACCCGCACTACCGCCCTGTTCCCCCGCGGCAGACGACTGCGACTGCGCGCGTCCCCTGCGCTCTTGCTGATGCTGTCTCGAATACTCCCCGACGCGCACGAGCGACGCACGCGCCACGTCCTCGGGCCTCTCCATCCCCATGTCCGTCCCTCCCCCGGACAGACTGGGCGTCGGGAGGAACGGCGCATATTGTTGGTTCTGTGGGAGGGAGACGCCTATCGGCGGAACGGACGGGAGGGATGGGATGGACGATGGGGCCGCGGCGTTTGAAGGCGTTGAGAGCGGGGTCTGTAGAGCGCCTAGGCCAGAAGGAGAGGTGTTGGTGGAGCCGCTTTGGCTCCGTGAGGTCTTGGGTAAGTTCAAGCCGAGGCCACCTGAATTGAGGTCGAGGTTCACAGGCTGGGGCTTGGAATCTGTGCCTGAACAGAGCCAAGACGTCGTGAGTAATTATAGAATGTTCCAAGTCGTGGGTTAAGGTTTTAGAGCGCGGAAGGGCAGTAAAAATTGGAATCGTTGGAAGATCGTTGCATTTTTCGAGGTTGCGATTTTTTTTTTGATTTTCGATGTTGAGAAATTTTCAAATTTGGAAGTCGGAGCGATTATAATAGAAGACAGTCAGCGATCGGAAATAGGTGGGGCGAGAGGTTGAGAAGAGATAAGGAAAGATGCTCATCATAGCGAGTGACGCGGCATTGAAAGAAGGGTTACGAATAAATGAGTGCAGAAAAGCGGGATCGAAGCCAAAAGTGAGTCCACATGTTAAGATCGAATGAATATACAGTGTGAGTGTGTATGCATAGAAATTCCACAGTCGACGCAATAGCCAATCAAGCAAACACTCGTTCTGGTTAATTATGAGCAATTTCTGCGCCAAGAGCAAGTAATAAAAGAGAGGGAAGAAGGGGAGGAAAGAAGTGCAAGACAAAAAAAAAGACAATCACTCACCCCCGTCCATACCAACCCAACCACCCACCAAACCCTGCACCATGCGATCTTGCATTGCAAGTCCACGCTGGACACCCACAAGCCCTTGTGAAATTTCCCCATGTCCGCGCTCAAGGAGCCTAAGCCTCTCCTCAAGCTCGTGTTCTCTCGCCTCCCGTGCTCTGAGCTGACCCTGCAACGACACAATCTGCGCTTGCAGCTCATGTACCTGCCCAGGGTCAGGAGACGTAGACCGGGAATATTGTGAGTATGTCGGAGAGCGTGAGCGGTGCCGTCGGGAGTGGTGTCTGGAACGGTGACGGGAAACGGAGGACGAGGAGATATGTGGGGTGGCCGCCGCCGCCGCCGCAGCAGCCGCAGCTTGTTGCTGTTTGCGCTGTGCGGGGACTTTGCGCTTGATGTTTTCGAGCGCTTCGCGCCGCTCGGCATGGAAGTCTGGATGGCGGAACGTCCAGCTCTACAGAAAGTACAATGAGTCAACAGAAAAAGCTAAACCCCGACATAAACCCACCTGCTCGCCAAACTGCATCAAATCGTCCGTATTTTTGACTTTATGGAAATCGTATTTATTGAGCTGTCGTACGAAGCTCGCAAAATTCGAGTGTTTGAACAAGCGCGGTAAAATTGATTTTGTGAATTCGTTCATGTCCTACACGGAAATACATCGATCAACTAGACCGACTCGCATCGAATCATGCACATACCTTTACCACGAAGCAATCTCCTTGTGGGCCCCACGACACGACGTGCTGGAAGGACTGGTCTTCAAGCATTCTGTTTCAGTCGAATTAGCAGCTGCACACAGCCCACCAGATAGAAACAATGTACTTGTACAGCTTTTTGACAAAGTCACTGGTGGAGGGCATTGCATCGTCGAGAGACGTTCGAGTTCCGGCGAGGCTGCTGCTTGACGCGTTATCCTTCTGCATGGCAATGCTCCCAACCGACTCTCGTTTGACTGTGACGTGCTGTGGCTGGTGGAGGTGGGTGACTTGTTGCTGCTGTGGTGCGGGGAGTAGCTCATCCCGCGAACTGGACGTGCGATGGTACCAGCCTACCTGGGGTTGCTGGTGGGGGAAGGACTGGTGCGGCGGAAGGAGTTGTGTCGGGGACGGAAGCTGAGGCGACTGAAAAAGTTGATTCTGTGAAAGTTGATGGTGTTGTTGATTGGTTGAGGCAGCCGGCGTCGCGTGCTGGTGATGCCTTGAATATCCTCCGGCGCTGGGTAGCGGCTGGTCCATCGTCGGAAAAGATAGATTTTATGGGCGATCCCCCGCGTACTGCAGGTCCAGATGGCACGAAGCTGCAGCAGGGCGCAAGCCGAGAGCTTTTGGCCCCCAGAGCAGGGCCTATTCCTTGGCCTAGGCCTCTCGGCTTTCGGATCAACTGCAGTCTAGGCTTCCCGACTCGTGCCTGGCGATACCCTGCAGGATACCCTGTTCTGCTTCTCTTCTCCCTCGGCGAGGCTATCTCCATTACTCATGCCGGGCCCAGGCTCTTCTCGCCGGTCTTATTTTCCTCGTACCCTCGGACGTCGATCGCCTTCCCTCTCTTCGTGGAGACTCTCCTTGAGCAGCATGTTCTAGCCTATGCAAAGGCCATGATATGTTTTCTCAAGAAGACACCTGTTTCTACAATTATCAAGGTTGACGGTGATTCCGCAGTGCTATGCCGTAATGCGTCAGGCATTTACGTCTCCTACTCAATACCCTAAAGCGTGTTTTGTCCAGCTCTCGTAAGTGCTACAAGGTGCCCACCATTCTACGCCACAGACCCTGGCGCTGTAACACGCCATAGCCAGACCGACACAATCACGAAAACTGCTTAGTGCCTGCACTAGTCTTCGGCATCCAGACATCGGAACCGTCTTTTTTCACCAAGATAGATTTTTCCGCTTTCCTAGACAGGTACTCCCTACATCGCCAGGCACGCGGTTGTCATTGTCGGGTAGCCATTGCCATCAAACGAAAGTTCTTTGCCTTGCTGCGCTCCAGACTCCAGCTTTCAAATCATACCGTGGAAGACGCAACCGTATTTAGCAACAGTTGTCACCCTCAAGACCTGAATATAGGATGGGAATTGTGGTCTAGACCCTACAATAGGCGCCCGCTTGTGATGATACAAAGGGATAATGACGTATGTTCTGTGATGTTCGTTGAACTCTTGTGCTTGTGTGCGACTTGGAACGGGCCTGTGCGGAGGTCCTAAGATTTAGTGTATGATGTGAGTCGCTGACAGGGATTTAGCGTCGCATTCTAGATCTCGAACGACTGGACGAAAAATTCTAAATATCTCAAGATTCATTCCAGCTCAACACACGCTTGATTCTAAGAATTAGCTGTCGACGTGACCTTGACGTCATGGATAATTTTGTGTTTTGATATGGACCGAACCTTGGTAGGGCCTAGACTTGTGAAATCTACATTTCCTCACACAGGCTGCGGTGATGGCATTCTGCCTGGGATGCCAACGCTCGTATGACCTTTTAGGTTTGCCCGATGCTCGCAAACTATGGATAGACCTTCTAGACCGACACAGCCTTGCAAGACTAGCTCAACAGAAGAGAGTAGTAAGCGATACAATGTGAAATCAAGGAGGACTGGTTGATTGTTCGAATCAGACTCTTTCTCACTCCACATTCCATCTTTGGATGAGTCATGCATCTCTGCAACGATCCGTACATCAAGTAGTCACTCATTAAGAAAATAACAGAAAAGAACTTGAATCACAGAGCTTCTGGGAAAATTTCTGACATCAAACGCAACGAGGAGGCTCCGAGTTGTACATCAACATTATCACTGACTTTTCCGAACGACCGTTTATTTACTCACACACCGTCATCACCGCACCAATGCCTTTCAACCAAACTCAAGGACCGACTACAGCTCTTACCATTCCGGGTTACATACATGCCATCTTCCTCAATCTTCTCCATTCGATCCACCTGTAATGCTTTATGCATGGTTGTCATTTCTACCCACAGGCACTACTTTTATTCATTTTACCTCTATCGTGTCTATCGTGGATCATTCTGATGCAGGTGCCAATCATCACCTAACTCATCATTACAGATTGCAGAGATGATTGTTTGA
Source organism: Termitomyces sp. T70a (assembly GCA_017657195.1). Taxonomy (NCBI): domain Eukaryota; kingdom Fungi; phylum Basidiomycota; class Agaricomycetes; order Agaricales; family Lyophyllaceae; genus Termitomyces; species Termitomyces sp. T70a. Next base: position 13,946 of record JAGGAT010000337.1, read on the forward strand.
TAGGATCATGCCACTATTCACCTCGTTTCCATGTTTATCCAACCTCTAGTGGCATCATTGATTGGTGTACTCCACATTCACATCGTCAAAGGCTTTTGACAAGGAGCACGGTTCCGGGTCCCGGGGCGATGATGTTCTTTGTGCTGCGGATTATTACGTTGCGTAGGAGTCGCATTCCATTGTAATAAGACGACTTGACGCTACATCCGCTATATCTTGAGCGTGATGAGTGGCCTCTTTCTCCTCTCGTTCGTCAAGTTCTGCAATCATTTTCGACAAGGAGAGCAGTAATAGCCCTAGGTTCAGGCTGTCCTTGCAATGTACTTTGCGTGGTGCTGTAACTCATCATTATCGTGGAGTTGTCAAGGTGAGATCATGATGGAAAGAGTGAATACTTACTCAAATGAAATTAGAGATAAGGCGATGTCAGTCCTATCAGTGAACATGAACCAATGAGCGTTGGGCGATAAGCGAAAATGGTCGGGTATTGAAATGTAGGTATTTCTCGAAGAGTCCGTGGAGTCGTGATCTTATTAGATAGGGACTAACAATTGAATATGTGCTATGAACAAATACAATTACTGACGAGCAGCAGGTTTGAATCAACGGCTGTAACTGCAACTCATTTACGGCAGCCGGCAACTTGTTCTCGTAGATATCTCCTGTCTCCAAGAGGAGACGTTTTGTAGACCATCAAGCATAACAAGGCATGCTTACCCCCACACAGAACAGCCCTTGGACTTTGGACAGCTTGAAATCGCTCTGAAGAGCATCAATAACTTGAATTCGAATTCAGTGGTAGCTGTACAGTACAACATCAAGTTTACAAAAGGTTACGTCAAGGTGGCTTCATGGAAATTGAAGGAGTTCGTTGTATAGTATTTCAATCCACATCACGTTCTTGATAGCCAATTGCAAAGTCCTGATTTTGTCACTGATGTCGAGGATGGACTTGCAGAACAGGCCAAAAGTACGATATGTCATTTTGTTTTCTTAATTGTTCGACGATCATATGGTTTTCTGTTTACTCCTCATTGATCGGTTGTTCCAACTCCTCACAAGTTATACCTTCCACAGCAGCAAAGCCGTTCTCCTGAAAATTGACATCAGCGGACGGTTTCACTAAACGATAGTAGCTGATACCTTGAGCACCTTGAACAATGCTGTCCTAAATTGCAAGTCGCTAACTATATCATCCTCTGAGTCACCAATCTTGCGACCAAATTGAGCCAGTCTTCACAACAGGTTGTTCCTTGACAGCCGCGTGACCTCTGTAAAGGCTAAGCACCCTGTGGAAATCTACTCCTCCTGGAACCCTTTCTTGGGCGACACCCATACAAAACCTGTACTGGGATTTAGAATCTCCATGGACTCGTTGGACCGCTTTCTCTTTCATGGATAACCGATATTCCTCATTAACTTTGTCGAATCTCTTGAGAAGTCGTACATTATTGATGTAGGACTTCAAGTGATGTTTGTCCTTCAACAATGTCTAGGTGCACACCCCTCGCATCAGTAAGGAGAAAAAGGAAGAAAAGGTAATGAAAGGTACTGACTTGCGAATGTTGCTTCCCCTCGATGACAATTATTTCCATTGTGTGAAGCAACTTAGACATTGAAATCCAGGGATTGAACTAGCGGAATATGGTGATGTGTTGGTTGCGATGGCGTGTAATGAAACTCGATTGTCTTCTGACCGTATATTCTGCCCCCTTTTTAAATGTTATCCCAGGTGTAACGTGGCATTGTGTAGTTTAGTGTTTCCATATCGGCCCTCCTTGTTTGTGAGGATGGCAAGTGGCACTGGATTTTTTTCGGCGTTACTGTGTGGAAAACCTGTATGGGGTAAATTCCCAAGTAGCGTTACAAGTACTCATGACTTCTTCGTATGCTTGGCGTTTCACGTCATTGGTCGCCACTGACCTTTCAACAACGTGGCGTGGTTCCATGGATACACCACACCGCAACCACGTTTTGCGAGACAAACATGAGAAACAAATACAAATGTGGACATGTGTGGTTGTCCTATTATCGTGGTGCGAGCCCACAGTAAATTCCTTTATCATCGTGTAACTAGGACAACCACATTTTGCGAGACAAACATGAGGAGCAAATACAAATGTAGACATGCGTGGTTGTCCTATGATCGTGGCGAACACACAGTGAATTCCTGTTATCATCGTGTAACTAGGACAACAACACACACTACAACCACATTTTACGAGACAAACTTGAGAAACAAATACAAATGTAGAACAGAGGACAACCAGACATGTCTACATTTGTATTCGTTTCTCATTTTTGTCTCGCAAAATGTGGTTGTGGTGTCGTGGCGGACTTATCCATGGAACCACGTCACGTCGTTGCAAAGTCACTGGCGACCAATGACGTGAAACGCCAAGCGTATGAAGACTGATGTTCCGGCCTGGCTTGCAGAGTACAACAAGTATTGAGCCTCAGTCACTCACGGTAATGTAGTCGACTGATTTATTGGGGAGCTTGCTCCCTTTGTATAGATAGGGTCCTAAGATGCAAAAGATTTGTCAGCGTAATTACAGGATTTTGTCCGGGGGTGTGGGAATTTCTCTGGCTCACGCATCATTCTGCTTGCTGCCAGCTGAGTACTGAGTTTTAACTTGATTGTCTTTTCACACGCTATTTGGGATCAGTCACCTTCAACAATGAGAAGAGACAGAGTCAATGAAAATGCTAAGAGAGGACAACACCAGACATGCAGTATCTGGATTTAATCTCAATACTTATAGAATAGACCTTAGTGAATATGTATTTGATTAGTTATTTATTATAAGGTTTACTGACTGACATTGTAATTATTTGCATAAGGGAAGCTCTCCATTCCATAGGTGAGGTACTCAGATACAAACATAGTTTGGGAAGCTTGCTCCCCTTTGTATAGATAGGAGACCCAAAATGTAAATGATTTGTCAGTGCATGATGATTTGGCTGGGTTAGTATTGCAGAATCTTGTCCAGGGGTGTGAGAATTTCTCTGGCTTGCATGCATTGTTGTCAGCATGCAATAATTTGATTGTGTTAGCATTAGAAAATTTTGTCCAAGGGTGTGGGAATTTCTCTCACTAGGTGGAGGAAACAATGTTTTTTGGAAAAACAATGTAAAAACATGGTAAAAACAATCCAATTAATTTCAAAAAAAAACATTGTTTCTTGCACTCAGTATCTGGCTTTCAACTCAATTTTGGGGTAACTTCACACATGAAGATTGCATCTAGTCAAATGAAGCCCTTCACTTGCTACTCACTTGAGCTGCTATACATGAATGTAATTCACATTATTTGGCTGGAACTAGACAATCAGATGTTTGCTGTCAAGCAAAGTGCAACAATCAAGCAGCAAAGAAAGCTTCATAACAGGATGTTGATAATTTTGAGCCAATAATTATATTAGCTGAAGGTACATGAATTATGATTACTCAGAATCTGTGGACTTCAAAAAGTATTGTCCAATTTTTTAAAAAAGGCTAGTGATTGTTTACACTATCTAGGGCTTGTGAATGGCACTTAATATATAGTCAGAAAGATCTGATATCAGCTTCTAATGTTGTGATCTAGCTTGTGAATGCACCATAAGCATAAGTCAGGGGAATGCACAGACAAACAAAATATAAAGGACTCAGGGGCACATCAACTTGGCCTCTTTGTTACAAGGACAACAGATGATATAAATATATATATATACTGTTTTATGATACCAGCACTCTCAGTCAGTTAAGCAAAGATTGAGTGTGAGCTTACAATACTTACTATGTGATACAAAGTTACTTATTATTGTATCATATAGGTATGATTATCAATACAGTCAGTTAAGCAAAGACTGAGGACTTACTGATCATTGTGTCATATAGGCTTAATCTTCTAATATCTAAACAATTCAAGGAGTTATAAGCTTTTTGCTGTTGTGTTTGTTGAATACCCAGAATATACTGGTGAATTCAATGTTAATGTATGCAATTACTATATTTTCTGACATTTCTTCTAGGCCTTCTGACTCCTGGATAGTATAGTGTAGATTTATCATGGATTCCTATTACTTCTGTAACTGCTTGGAAAGACAAGTCAAGGAATTAGCTAACTTGTCAACAGTTTTTCTTGACACTAGCTTGAGCAATTACTATTCATGAAGTTATAATCAATCTTGGATTCAAGGATTTTTTATCAGGACTTACATTTGTTATCATCTCCTATGTCAAGAGACTTAAAGAATTGGCTTTTTGCACTCTATTTGGGATCAGTCACCTTCAATGTGGAGAAGAGTCAAAGTCAATAACAATGTTAAGAAAAAGATAATACTAGATGTGTAGTGTTTATTTTCCTCTCAATATTATAGACTGGACTTTAGTAAATATATATTTAATTAGCTATTTCCAAAGTTTACTGACTGAACATTGTGTGATTATTTGGATAATGAAAGCTCTCCATTTTGTAGGTGAGGTATTAACATACAAACATAGTTATTACCTGTAGAATACAACAAGCATTGAGCTACAGATATAAATAAGTATTGAGTCAGTAGGTAAAATATGGGTAAGACTCACCCTCAGTCAATCATGATAATGTAGTTGACTGAGAGTGTACTGTTTGTGTTTATAGTTATCACATCACATAAGTATCAGACCATATGGCCACTGTCACTTTGCCCCATCACTTATATCACATCATATCTCTTTACACATCTGCTTTGTTTATCTACTCCTTTGTTCTCTACCCTATATATAGATCATTACAAATATAGACATGCTCTCAGTCAATTATCTTGATAATATATGGGATGATAATTCTATGAAAAATGATGCAATGACTAATGCTGACCAAGGCTGACTAAAAACCTTTTTTTAAGAATAACAATATAAAAAGTGCTTCAAAATTTGAGAAAAATCAGGAAAAATTTAGAAAAAATTCAAGGGCCATTGATACACTGATTGCATTGTGTTTGAGGGTTATAAATGCTTGAAAATTTTGAAAAATTGAATTTAGCTTGCAGTAACATTTTGAGAGCTAGAATTAAGCATTAAAGTTGTAAAAGACTGAGGCCTTGACTGAACACAGCAAGATTGAGGCTGGAATTAAGCATTGAGTTACTTATACATACTTGGAGCCCTAACCAAATCAAGTGGGGTTTGGGTGGAGGCTGAGTTAGGAGGGGGGGAGTTTGGGAGCAAAGTTTCCAACAAGCTATGAAATCTGTGCCAAAGGCACAGATTTCTATATAATGTGATGACCATTTTATGGGAATTGATGGAATGACTAAGGCTGACCAAGACTTACATAAGATTGGTAATCAGACTATTTTTTAGAGTAATAATGGCATAGAAAGTGCTTGAAAATTTTTGAAAAAATCACTAAAAAATCAGGAAAAATTTAGAAGCCAAGGCACATTGTTTTTGAGGTCTATAAATGCTAGGAAAAATTAGAAAAATTCAAGAAAAATTCAATTCAGCTCACAGTAACACTTTGAGAGTGAGGCCTTAAACCAAATGCAGTGAGGTTGAGGCCAGGATCAAGCACTGAGTTTGTGAAGGTTGAGGCCTTGACTGAATGCAGTGAGGTTGAGGCTGGGATCAAACACTGAGTTACTTATACATACTTGGAACCCTACCAAATGAAGTGAGGTTTGGGTGGAGGCTGAGTTGGGGGGGGGTTGGGGGTGAAGCCCCCAACAAGCTATGAAATCTGTGCTTTGGCACAGATCATAGCTCATCTATATAAAATGCAATGACTATTTCATGGAAATTGATGTGATGACTAATGCTGACCAAGGCTGACCAAGAACCTTTTTTTAGAGTAATAATGATGTACCCAAAATTTAGCAAAATGCTGTCTTAGTAAGCTGTACTTAGCTTTGTTTTGTGTTGGGCTTGCAAAGTGCTGAGGGAGTCCCAGGCAGGTCACAGTTACTCAGTTCTAAGACTGAAAAGTGTAGTGTTGGGTTGTGAAGATATTGCCACCAATGGTAGCAGGCAGTAAGAAGTAGGGGAATAGTAGACAGAAAGTGATAAGCTTATAGAACTTCTAACACTTAGCCACTGTTGCCAAGTACATATATTAAGAGTGTGAGGCAGCAAACATTGGCACCAGCAACAAGAGTGTATTCATATAGTACAGTTATGAAATAAACTGATGAGGGTACTAAGAGCTTTAATGTGTGAAAAAGAGATGAGACAACTAATTGCTTAGTGTTTCAAGTGAACTTAGAGATCTGTGCTGTGAGACAAAAGGTGCTCAGTGCAAGAGCCACTAGAAAAGGCTGGAGTATCCATCAAATGTTTGTAAGGGCAACCTCTGGAAACTATGGCTCAGTCACACAGCTTGCAGAGGGAAATCCAAAGAGTGCATTAGTGTATGTATAAGTAATTAATAATAGCTGCATACCTAGCAGAGGAAAATCCAAAGAGAACAAGTCTAAGGATTCACCCTGCCAGATGCTCAAAGAAAATAAAAGATAAGTCACATGTAATAGTCACATGTTCAGATCACCTGTTTGGGTCACATATCTATGTCACCTGCTAATGTCACATTTCTGGGTCACATGTGCAGCTGAGTCTGAAAAGAGGGAGTAAATGATGGCTTGATGGCTGAAAAACTCCCTCTTTTAAAATTCAGACTAATTTGACATCTGAAGGAGTCTAGCATCAGGCTAAGTAAATCAAAGAGGTATGGCCTGTGCTATCTCCCAACCAAGTAGGCAGAAATCTAGAGAGTTGAGAGCAAGGCTGAGAAGTGAAGAAATAGACATGAAATGAATGAAAAAATTAGTGAAGGAATAGACCAGAAATAGATGCGAAATAATACTCCCCTGACAATGTCAAGGTTTAACAGGACAGCATGTGCAGATAATAAGCATGATGTATCACATAATCAAGACATGTTGAGTTTGGACCTAATGGGAGTGCATCTTATGAAAAAGAGAGCCAGTGAGCTAGTAGTGTCTGTGACCTACTGTGGAGTGGGCAGCAAGGCTAGCTAGTATGTAGATATTGTTCCATATTTTCTAGGTGTTATACTTAGCTGCAAGGGAAGATGGTAATGGATGGGGGACTTGTTAGTAGAGAAACACTAGAGTCTACAAATAGTAGGTCTGGCTATAAATATCTAAATACTTCATGGCTAGGGCAGGACAGACCAAAAAAAACACACTTAGAAAGAAGTGTATTGACATAGGTCTATTTAAAATAATAGATACTACATGCATGCAAATCTAATGGATAGTCATTGACTAAGTTAGTAAAAGACCAACTTAAACAAACTAAACATTAAGATGAAATGCCAAGGTAGGGAGTTTGAATTGTGCAAGGGGAGAAAAACTCCAAAAATTGACAACAAACACTAAAAGTTATATTGGCCTTATGAAAATAAACTTAAGTAGTCAAAGTCAGAGTAAGGACATTAGATTGGGTTACTATGGATTTTAAGGAGAAGGATGGGGCTAAAATAAAATCTACAAGAGGCACAAGCAATGAAGATGATCACACCACCACATGTGCTTATATTTCTATAGGGCCATTAGGCTTGTTCTGCAGGGAATCTTGTCAGGGGACCCATCTTTTGTCCCTCCTTCTTACCCTCTAATCCTTCTCCTGCTACTCCTACTATAATTTTTCTTTATGCATTTTCTCAAGTCCTAGCAGCCAGTACCACCTGTAGGACTTTAGCTGCACTGGTTCTCTATTCATAATTCATTTACTGTCAGTCTTCCAGCATAGCTGCATTAAGACCCTTTCTTCATCTCTCATTCTTACCCTCTACTTCTTCTCTGGCCACCCTCACTATGATTTTTCTTGATGCATTTCCTCAAGCCCTATCTGCTGGTACAACTTTTAAAACTCTAGCTCTGCTGGTTCTCTGTCCATAATTCATTTATTGTCAGCTCCCCCAGCACAGCCACTTCTAGATTTGGACAATCTCCGGGTTTTCACTGTTTAGGTTAGGGTTGAGGCTTTCTGTTATTCTGTACAGTAGCTCCCATGCATCCAGAGTCTTGGAAGTGCCACATTCAGCATAGGGAATCCCCAGAGTTGTTCTCTTTAGATCTCCCTCTGCCAGGTGTGTAGCTATATCTGTACCACCTTAAATAGTACTGAATATATACTTTGGACCTCCCTCTGCTAGCTATGTGACTTAGCCATAGCCTCCAGAGGTCACCCTTACAGATCTTGAAATTCAATGTCCAAGTTGTCATTGCTGGACCATAGGTCCAAGTAAAACAATGACAAAAAAGGAATAAAGAATAAACAAGGCTCACAGCAAGTGAGATTTTTAGGGAGTTCAATAGAGAACCTACTTGATCAATCTTAGGAGGGCCAAGAAGCTTGCCAAAATAAGCATAATAGTCTGAAATCAACTTAAAAGTCTAAAGCACAATGTTAGGCTGATAAAGTTGATGTTGCGCTGCAAGATCAAACTGCATTGCAATGCTTCTAGAGGTTGATCTAAGGAACAACTTTACTGCCATCAGCCAACTGAGCCAATTCAAGTGCCTGGTCTACAGCTGAAGGCAAAGCCAAGGCAGCATTGCTACCTGGAACATAGTTGGCTAAAAAAAGAAGGTCAGAAAAGAAAAGAACAGCAACAAAAGCAAAGGGACACACCCAACAAGGGCTGAACTTTGACTTTCTTTGGCTTGGGCTTTCCATCAGGTTTGACTTGTGGAAAAGTAATGGTTAGTGCCAAAGCATCAAGACAACAGGCTACCAGGTCAAGTTTATGACTTGAACTCATGTTAGTGCAGCGTTTGATGGAATGAGAGGCAGATATACCAAGCATTTTAATACCCTTGTCTTGGGCATGGCAATATTGTAGCAGTACACATATTATTTGTAGTGATATTATTAAAAAGAGAAAAATTCAAGATGCTTTCAGTACTGTGATCAATTCCTTCTCGATGATATATTTGCACAAGTAAAAATAACAAGGTGTATTATAAAATAAATGACTAACCAAAAAAAGATGAAGAGAAAGATAGAAAAGCTACTACACCTGACAAAAAGCTACAAACCAGTAAAAAGAAAGCTTATAATATACAAAGACAAAGAAGAGGAGGAACACATAACAAAAAAAGAGAGAGAGTCATACAGGAAAAAAGGAACAAGTAAGTATTAAACAGGATAAATCTTGATTAGAGGTTTTTATTCTGTTTTGAACTCTTTTTCTTTTTAAATTTTAGTTCAAAACTTTCTTGACCCACATTACTCTCAAATGCTCACTTCAAATTTTGAAATTCATCCTTTATTTTTCAATGGTTCATTTCTTTATTTTTGATCTTTCTATTTGTAACTGTTTTACAAGTTTTTTGTTGTTGTCATCAACTATGCTTACACTGTCCTGATTATACAATGGATTATGTTCTGACTTTTTAAACTCTTTACCTCATAACATCTAGATATAAATAATAAATATTTATTGATTCATCATTTATTCCATAGTCTCTGTGCTGTTTCTATCACTTCTACTAGTTTTGAATGTACAGAATGTGTGACTTCTATAAATCCAATCACATTGAAGAGTGATAGGTAATTCTTGTCAGAACTGTTTTAGTAATGTTGAGGTCCTTACAGGTTAGAAACTATACTGGAATCAAACCATTGTAAAAATGTGCTAAATAAGTGTAAGATATTATCATCATGCTGTGATTATTTAATCATCTGAACTGACAGATGCTTAAGTAAAATATTATAGTTATATTAGGATTACTTAATCATACAAACTGATGAATGCTTAAATAAGGTTTTTTGAACTGACAAATGCTATAGTCATGTTATAATTACTTTATCATTTGAACTGATAAATACTTAAGTAAGGTATTATCATCAGGGTACTTAACAAATGATTCTATGTATAAATAAGTTGAATTCAAATTTAAATTCAAAATAAAAATAAAAGTTAAAACAAAAATAAAAATCTCTCATCAAGATTTATGATAGTTGGATCATTCATTTTGTTACTTGTATACTGTAGATATAATCCCCTTACATATCATATTAAAAATCAACATTCATTTTATAAATAAACCTTTGATAAACCACATGTTACATGAACAAGAAAATTACTAAACAGTAACATCACCAAGCCATGAGTCAAAGTCAGTATTATTTAGAGAAGATATTACTAGTGCTGTAAACATTTTCAAGCAGAAATCAGAAACATGTCATATGTTTTCTTTGTCACATCATTGCCTTAGAGAGAGGAATTTTCCATTGTCTCAATACTTTTTTTCTCAGATATGTGCCTTGAGAATGGCATGACACATTTCTTTCTTTCTATTTCAGGGAAAAAGTATTGCTTATCAGCAGTGTATATAAGTGCCAGAAATACCATGTTACATGGCTTAAGAAATCAAGGACATTTTCCCACACAGACAGCTGCAGTGAAAAAAGGAAGGTCAGTGATGCTGATAATGCCAAAGTCACATGGCTTCAAAAATCAAAGACATTTTCCAACACACATCTGGCTGCAAAGAATGACCTTGATCTATTCTAAATCTCAGAACCCAATTATGCCAAGCTGGCTGAATATGAGGAGGTTGCTAACTGATTAAATTCAGCTCATCCTACCAGGTGTCATTATTGCCTGGAATCATGGAGTTCTGGAGAAAAACAATGGATCTATCAAATCCCCTGGATTTATACTTGCCATCTTTATTAACCCTTGTCTCCAAAAGCTGGTAGATTCTGAGTTCATCACTGAGAACAGAGACATGGACCAACAGACTTATGAGGACACTCTGCATACGTGGTGCGCTCCCTCAGATCAGTAAGTGCAAAGCACCACACAATATCATGCTCGTCAGGCCTTGAAAAGACCAATCAGTTACCAGGAGCTTTGTCATATAATTATTCCTTACTGGTTAATCCTGGCATGTCATGTGGATATGTTGGCGGCTATTCCAATTGCGACAGTGCCTACACCAGGCGAGCCAAATATTCTGATCATTGATTGGCCTCAGCTGTCATGCATGATGAAGAATTGAGGTCCCATCGTGCAAGAGAGATGGCTGATAATCGTGAGAGCGATAGGTATGACTACTTCATCCATGGTCGGACTCCTCCCTATGATTCAGACGGCCTCAAAGAGAGGGTACAATTGTTGAGGGAGTTACCTAAGGCTCCTGCAGCTAGACCTTGTCCCTCCACCTCTAATAAGAAACCTCGGCCCCGTGACTATTGAACCCTCTCTGACCGAGTCGAAAGTCCCTGGGTTAGAAAATGAAATTGGATCAACCAATGTCATAATGAAGGATGGTACAAAAAATATGGTTACTTGCCCCAGATGGTCACTACTTGGTGCCCATATATGGTCGCTAAGCTGTCACAGACACTACACAAACCATGGGTAAATCTGTCTCATGGAGCGATTTTTGACAGGGTCAGACATTTCTCACCACGGTCGTGAGAAAAGCTCATGGTCAGGCGAAGAACAAGCCCATGGCTTGGCTTGGCTTCTTTCACCCTCCTTGAGCTTGGGCATGGTGCATCTTTCTTTATTTAAACATCATTAATGTCAGCTGGACCATCTGAACAAAATTTTTCCGAACTCCATAAGAAAGTTTAAGTCGGGGAGCACCCGCATAACCACGATCTATGTATCCCTGTTTTTTCTGGATAGTCTCCTTCTCCCTATTGTTTTTCAATGCCAATGCCCGAGCTCCTCTGGGACCTTGGGATGAATTCAACTTCGCTCCTCCAAGCAGAACTGTGCGGCCAAAAGTTCTGCACTCTAGCGGTGGGAACGTTGAGGCTCCAGAACAACTTGTTCCTCCGCACGATGGTTCTGCGACTCTATTTGGAAACGGTTCATACCTTGTTTTGGACTTTGGACAAGAGGTTCGCAACCAGCTATGCTCTTTTACTGTACCATCACTCAATCTCAAACTAGGTTGGCGGTCTAGTCTCCCTCACGGTTGACAGAGCAACGCCACAAGCGTCGCTTTCTCTTTCGTTTACTGAATCTTCTGAATTTATTAGTCCCTTCCATTCTGATGATTCATGCCGTGCCGTTCCAACCATGGATTCTGATGGTATTCAGACATTATCGTTCCCACTTTCTCCAGGAACTATCACTCAGACAATTGGTGATCAAAGAGGAGGATTTAAGTATTTAACCATCGTATCCAACAACAATGGTGCCGTCACTATTTCGAACGTGTCCCTCCATACAACTTGGATGCCTCATTGGGATGACTTGAGGGCATATAATGGTTACTTTTTTACTCGTGACCCTGTGTTCCATGATTCAGACTTTTTGACGAAACTTTGGTATGCTGGAGCGTACACCGTTCAAACGAACACAATTGACTCCCATCAAGCGCGTCAACAGCCCTGCCCTTTGCCGACCGGTAAGCTTTATCCTTGTTTATCTGACAGGCAACCGACATACTACCCTTGTGAAGGCTGGGCAAATAACGCATCAGGTGGTCCTATAGATGGACCAATCCTTGTCGATGGTGCCAAACGTGACAGGTGTGTTCTTGCCTCTGTCAAGTTGTGCAAACACCGTTTATACTACGGTTGTAATACAGAACCATTTGGCCAGGTAAACCTCTTGTGATCTTACCAATAGAGTTTGATTATATTGTGAATGTAGGGGACATGGGAATCTCCTCTCATACTGAGCTCGTTGCATTGAACGATTTACTCCCGACAAGAAATTCTTTAGCTGTCATGTTCTCGACCCAGGACCCTGAAACTGGCTCTCTTCAATATTCAGGACCGCCTATCAATGCCAAAGGCAGCGACACGTATATAGGCTGGTCGTTGATCGGCACATACAACTACTATCTGTATACAGGGGACCTTGGTTTTGTACATCTCATCTGGGGAAACTACACCAAAGCTTTGGCGTTTTTGGAAAGCCAGGTGGATTCGACAGGGCTCATGAATGTTCCGCAGGCGTTTTCCAACGACTGGGGGCGTGACAATGGTCAAGGCTATAACTCTGCGGCTAATGCCATTTTATACCAGGCAAGCACTTCATATCAGGTCATTTTACCTCCAATTAAGTGTAACCTATCAAGGCCCTCGTTACTGCCGCAGACTTGGCAATGCATCTTGGTTTCGCGGATGTGGCCGCCACCTACACAGCCAATGCGACAGCTTTAAAAGCCACTTACAATGCTTTACTATGGGATGACGCAGCTGGCATGTTCCGGGACAATCCTACTTCAACACTGCATCCACAGGACGGAAATTCCTTAGCTGTTCTATTCAATGTTACCAACCGGCAGTCCCAGAATGCCGCTATAAGCGAGGGTTTAACCAACTTCTGGACTGATATTGGACCGTTAAACCCGGAACTTAATGATACAATTAGTCCATTTGTGGGCGGATTTGAAGTTAGCCCTACACGTTTCTTATTTATCATATAAGACTGAAGAAAGTAGGTTCAAGCACATTTTCTTGCCGGTTACGGTGAAAGGGCTTTAGATCTTCTGCGTAGAGGTGTGTCTTTTGTCAAATGATCACCTTAATAGCAAATTAGAGTTTACCTTCTAGAGGTAATCATCCTGCTAGGATAGCAACTTTCACCTAAAACTTTTGCAGTGGGGTTACATGCTTTATACAAATCTCTCTGTACAATCCAGCCTGTTGGAAGGGTTTACGCGCAATGGGTCCCTAGGGTGAGACGATTTCTGTGATACGAGTATCACGAATGATTGAAATAAAGACTGAATATAGGTATCGTGCGGCTGCTGGTTATCAATTTGACCATTCGGATACCAGTCATAGTCATGGGTGGGCGACTGGTCCTACTCCTGCCTTGACCTTTTTCGTCCTTGGCATGACACTCACTTCTGCACAAGGTGCGACTTGGTCTCTGGCACCAGTGTTAAGTGGCTTGGATGCTGCAGAAGGTGGCTTGACGACTGGTTTAGGTTGGTTTGGAGTGAAGTGGAAGATATGTGACAACAAGTTGATGGTATCGGTGGATGTTCCTAAGAGCACTCGAGGAATTATCCAGTTACCTGGCACGGGGCTAGTCCAGGTTGAAGGAGAAGCTTCTCCTCTGACAGTCCAAAGTGGCAAATTAGAAATGCAAGGAGGAACATACACGTTGATTCAAACGTTGTAGCCTGTTATGGGCAGCCTACACTTCATACATCAGTTGTTTGTGAATTGGGAAGTCTCCCAAATTATGCTTTGAAATGTGCTAGAACCATCAACCTGTATGACCAATGTAAGTTTAGTTCCCCTCAGTCTTCTTTGTATAACGGACTGATATCAGTATTGTATCTATACGACCAATTGTTGCAATCCGTGGCCACAAACACCATAAGTGGCCATTGAAACAAAGAGAAGTGTTGAAGACAGGGAGTTGTCTGCAGATGATAACAAGCACATAGTTCATCACTAATTTAGTTCCGTGCTATTCCACAAGTTTTTAATTACCATAGCCAATATACTTGCTTGTGGTCATTCATGTTTGATGCATTGTGTGTGTAACGAGGTTACTGAGCCTTTCATGCATAAGACTGTAAGTCAGAACCTATCTATTGATTCTGGCTACGGTTGTGCAAAAAGACTACTTGAGGTTACATAAGATAACCTCAATACTTATATACTAATAAACAATTACATAATTAATGAATAATAATAATCATAAAGTAAGAGTACTTTATAATAAGTACTGTAACAAGCACAGTCCATACATACCCCCCTCATGAGACTGTAGTGGGTCTCATTGAATAAATAGAGGAATAGGAAATGAGACCCTGGGGGCGTCTCATTAAAGAAATAAGATAAGGGTATAGGGTTGGAGTTAGCATCCCACCCTCCAACCTTACTCCTCTAGCATCTGCAAACATTTTCCTCTAGCATCTAGGAGAGTTTCTCTTAGCTGCTTCCAAGGTGTTCTTCAAGCAGGTACAATGGACTTGCATGGCGGTGAACACAGCATTGGCAATTCTAGATATATTATCCTCAAGAGAGGATAACAGTCCAAGAGTGAAGACTCATGAGTGCAGGCAATCTTTGCCTCCTTGCCCATGTATACTGCATTGGTTGTTGGCAACCAACAGAAGTTAGGGTGCAGAATGCCCCTAAAGTCATTTTGGCATTCTCAACACCCATTGACAAAAGTAGTTTCCCAGCCATCTGGGAGATGGCTAGGCACTGTATTGTTCAGCCTTTCAAAGTCCTGTTTGGACTTCTTGGCATCCTCAGCTAAGCGTTGTTTGACCTTAGCATTGTGTAATTGTTTTAGACAATGTGTCTGTACGTTGTCATCAGGTTCAATCTTCTGATATTCTCTCAATGGGTTCATCTCATCAGACCCAGAGTTGTCTTTGTCGCCCCATGGCTGTATGACAAAGGCCTGTTCATCACTCTCCTCACGGTGCACAATAGGTGGCGGCCACTCAGGATACTTACGGGGGAATGTATAGATATGAGGTTCTTTGACCTTAATATAGCTGGAGTGGGCTTGCTCTGGTACATTCCTAGGGAACTTTACCTTGTGATAGGCAACAGGCTTGTTGCCCTTTGCTGAGCCCTCCTTCAATGCCTGGCTGGATGGCACTGCAGCGCCACCCTCTGGAGGAGGCATAGGCTTTAACAAGCCTATGGATACTATGGGGACTGGGTTTGCGGACCCAGTCACAATTACTTTGGGGGGAGGGGGCTTAATGCCCTTCCCCTTTGACTTTGAGGGGGTAGAGTCCCCCATTTCCACATCCTCCCTTGACAGACCAAAGTCCTCATAGGGCAACATGGCACTGCAGTGCCACCCTCTGGAGGAGGCATAGGCTTCAACAAGCCTATGGATACTATGGGGACTGAGTTTGCGGACCCAGTCACAATTACTTTGGGGAGAGAGGGCTTAACGCCCTTCCTCTTTGACTTTGAGGGCGTAGAGTCCCCCATTTCCACATCCTTCCTTGACAGACCAAAGTCCTTGTAGGGCAACACTGGTGCCCTATCACCAGGGGTAGTTTGAAGGTCCTTTTGATGGACCTTCCATGGTGAGTCTTCAATTGGAGAACCAGCTCTCTTCCCCAGTCCTATCACAGAGCAATAGAAGTCTGATCACGCCTCATTCCTCTGACTTTGAGCAATGTCAAGTTCATTCAGAACTTGAGTGAGTGCAATTTGCACTACAGGATTCTTGAGAACATCCATCTGGATGTTCTCTGGTACTCCAGCATTGTGGAGGCACTGTAGCAGATGAGCGAGTTGCTCATCTGCCTCCACATTAGGCAAAGGCTTGCAAGCCTTTGCTTTCTCCTTCATTTTCCCCTTTGCTTTCCTCTTCTTCTTTGACTCAGAGGCATCACTAGTATGCCCTGGATACTCAGAGCCATGAGAGGGCACTGACAACTCACTCACTGTCAGGGGTACAAATGTGGTGTTGTCCACATCTATCATGTGGGGAGACACAGGGGTGAACTGATTGCGGCTCGTCCTGGAGTTTGCCAAAGTGGCAGGTACTTAAGGACCTGGTGAAAAGGCCTGCATTACTACAGGTACTTGTGGTAACACATATTGGCTGAACTCCTGTGACCATACAGGCTGTATGGGTGCTGGCTGTTTGCCAAAAAACACATCCTGGTACAATAATAGTTGTACCTGTTATGAGGAGCCCTCCACAAATTGTGGGGGGGACAACGTGTGTCCCCTACACAATTCCTGGCAGCCTGCAGCCCCTCCTTGAGCTGCTCCTTGTTCTTGTTGAGCCGCAGGACGGCTCAACACTCCATCTGCCACCTCTTCTTCTTCTTCCCCCCTTTTGAGCCACTGGCATGGCTCAAATTTTTGTGGGGAGGCAGGCCTGGACTCCCTCCCCAATTACTCAGATATGGCTTTTTGAACAGAGTAAATGCAATGTCTGCAGCACAGACAGTAGTACTCTATGGTTGATGAAGAGAAAAAAGAGCTTTGTGCAGATGACCCTTTATTAGCCCAAAATTGGCTGACTACTACAGTGTCTGCACTGGCATCAGCCAAGAGTTGGCTAATATATTAGGACACCACAGCCTAGAAGTCCATGGCTTACTAACACAACTTGCTTTGTCACGCTAGTTGTCCAAGGCATTTTATCCCCTGGACTTCAAAATAGTGGTCAAGGGCCCCTAGGTCCTTGCATACCTCCAACAACTCCCAAGTCATATCCCCAAGGCTCCAACAAACTGCAAATTCCAGACCAGAATCAGTCCACTGATGACTTGTAAGGTCATCAACAAACCATTCCTGGTCATCAGGGGTGCCAAAGTCATATGGCTGCAGCATCATCCAATTTGGGAATCTAGCATTGTCTGTGGCCTTGTAAGGCTGCAACAACAATACATGGAACTTGGGATGGAGCCTTCACATATGCAAGGCTCCTGGAAGTTCCAATATATAGTTGGAAGTCCTGTCAAAGACTTTCAGGACTTGATAGGGCCCTACCCATTTGGGACATAGCTTACAAGCTCATCTTTTAGGTAGGGTCAAGTTCTTAGTTGAAAGGTATACCAGTGTACCTTGCACTATGTTGGGTCCAGCCTGGCGATGCTGATTAGCAGCACACATTTGGAAAATGTGGGCCTCTATAATAGCATCATGCACTGCTGCCAGATTTTGCAGTGCTTGTGTAATAGATCATGTTTGTTACAGTACTTAGTATAAAGTACTCTTACTTTATCATTATCATTATTTATTAATTATGTAATTGTTAATTAGTATATAAGTAGTGAGGTTATTTTATGTAACTTCAAGTAATCTTATTTGCACAACCATAGCCAGAATCAATAGATAGGTTCTGACTTACAGTCTCATGTGTGAAAGGCTCATTAACACTGTTATAGCTTGTGCTGCAAAGTTATGTGTACTCTTAGGAATAATGGAGTCAGACCTGATCTTCTTGATCATGGAGGGCAAGTAACCACCATTCAATTTGAATGGTGCATACTTTGTTGACTCTGACACGCTCACATTAATTGCAAATTCCATGAGGTCAATGTGCTCAACCCAATTATGTTGGTCAGGATGCATGACTGTCCTGAGTATTTGTCTAATACTATGGTTGGCTTGTTCTGTCTGTTCATTTGTTTGTGGATAGAAAGACGTCAACATTAGGAGCTTGGCTCCTAAGATCTTGTGTGATTCACGCACCACTTGGATGTAAACTTAGGATCATGGTCACTGACAATGGAGCTAGAGAAGCCATGTAGCCTCACTATTTCTTGTAAATAAATGCAGGACAGCTGCTAGGACACTGTCATAGTAGTATGTACTGGTACAAGGTGTACCATGCTTGTCATGCAACAGATGATTACCCAAAGATAATTGAAGCCCTTGGATTCTGGGAATGGGCCAATAAAGTCCATTCCAATTGAATCCCAAGGCTTAGTGGGTATCAGCAGGAAAGGCTGTATAGTCCTTCAGGTGTTCAAGAATTTTTGCAAAAAGTGTGTCCTTGTGATACCCTTTGCTGACCCTGTGACATAATGACAAATTGGTGTAGTTGCAGGGCATGCATGCAGTGGGAGAGGCGTGTAACACCTCACCCAGTGGCATGTCAGCGTCATGGCCTTGGACAGGGGGAATAGTAGTATCCTCCCTACCCTCATCCAATATCTGAGCCTCATCATCTTGAAGTTCATGCCAATCATGCAGAGGCTCTGAGTAGATCATCTTAAGATCTACACAAGCCCATAGTTGGTCCAAGTGCTGCTGCAATTCAGATATCTGTTGAGGGGGCAAATTGTCTCTCTCTGGGTCTATCTTGGCATCTGCATGGACAAATTCATATATATGGTGTATGTTTTTAGATGTATCACTCTCATAGTAGTGAGACAAACAGTCTGCAACTTTATTCAATTCTTCCTTGACATATGTAATGTCAAAGTTGAACTTAGACAAATAATCCATCCAGCGCTGTTGTTGCACAGATAGATTCTGTTGAGTTTTGAAAAACTCAAGCACTTTGTGATCAGTGATCACATGGATTTTGTATCCTAAGAGCTTATCCTCCCATTTGAGGAGAGCTTCAAGGATAGCCAAGGTCTCAAGTTTGTGCATGGCATAATTTTGCTGTGCATTAGTGAACTTCTTGGACATAAACCTGGCAGGCCTACAGGTCTGCCAAGTCAGTCCTTGACCATACATTGCTCTGACACCTGTTTTCAAGGTGTTG
This sequence comes from Termitomyces sp. T70a, assembly GCA_017657195.1. Taxonomy (NCBI): domain Eukaryota; kingdom Fungi; phylum Basidiomycota; class Agaricomycetes; order Agaricales; family Lyophyllaceae; genus Termitomyces; species Termitomyces sp. T70a. The sequence goes on from JAGGAT010000337.1 coordinate 33,084, forward strand.
CACACCAGCCATATAGGATCCTCTTTATGAGGATCAATGGGTCAAATAATTGGCGTTTCACTGCAGATATGCTTAATCATGTCAAAACACCTCTGGTGCAAGGGTTGCCAATGAAAGGGTGACCCATTCTGCATCATCACCATGAAGGGTCCAGTATACGCAGATATATCAGGCAAAAAGTTGCTGATATAGTTTACCAGCCCCACAAAGCATTGAATGTCATTGTAGGTTTTAGGAATGTGCCATTCCTGGCCTTGACAGCTTAGATTCATCAGGGTGAATGCCCTGATTGTCAATAATGTGCCCTAAACACTCTACACATTTAGCATAGAGGTCACACTTTTTCCATTTGAGGTAGAGCTGATTTTGATGTAGTCGTTCAAATACTACACCAAGATGACGCTCATGTTCCTTGATGGAATCAGAATAGACAAATATATTGTCTAAATAAACATGCATCCATTGCCCTATGACATCTCTAAATATGGATGTCATCAAGTGCTGGAACATAGCTGGACCATTACAGTTTCCAATCTGCATAATATGACTATAATATGTTCCCATAATAGTCATGAATGCCATTTTGGGTATGTCCAAAGGGTGTATCTGTACTTGTTTATATGCATTGGTGAGATCAATTTTTGATCTCACTTTTGCATGCACCACATCTTCGCATATGACCTCTTAGTCAGGTAAGGGCATCACATCCTTAACTATGTTGTCATTATGCTGGCGAGCATCTAGAGCTGTTTGCAGTGTTCCATCCTTCTTTGGAATGCAGAGAAGGAGTGCAGCCTGATTAGCTGCACATGGCTCCCACCAATTAGCCTGCACATAACATTCATTTTTTGCTCTGAGCTGGTCCTGGAGGGATTGCAGACACCGTGGCATAAAGTACAAGTACCTTTTCAACTTGTCAATGAGGTTAATCTTATGATTAACCTCTCTCCAAGGAGGAAGCTCCTTCCTGGTGCCATTTACAATATCCTGGTACTGTTTGTACCACTGCTGCCATACATGCAAGACATCATCTTGCATCAACCTAGGCTCCACAGCCTGTTCTTTCTCCTTATGAGTCCAAGGGATCTGTTGATCCCTGGGCTCTGTACAAACAATATTACTATGTTTGTACCTTTCTCATAGTGCTGCCAGATGAATTTCACACCTGTCTGGTATATTGCCAAATCTTTGGCTCTCCTCCCAGTGTAGGAGCCCATCAAAACTCATGCGGTTCTGAGATCTCCTCTGGAAGAGCACTTCTAAACACCTCTCCACAGATCCTCACCCTTCTGGGGGCTTCCCATGCATTCAGGTCTCCCATGACCTGATTCCACTCCTGCAGCATATGTGGGTCAATGTCCCATTCCCCTGCAGACTTGGGCACAGGTGTGTCTCAAATCTGTTGCCTGGTCTCACTATTGGCTAGTCAGGTCCTGGCACTAGGCAATGCTGGTTGCTTTGAAGCCCTCTGAGCTTTGCCAGCTTTGCCAGCTCCACTCTCCTTCCCCCTCTTGTGAGGAGTACCAAGCTCCTTACCCATCAACAAGGGTGCACCACTCTGTGGTGGCACAGTGCTTCCAGCCTGTACCTCCATTGAATTAGTGCATTCTCTACTTGGGAAAGGCCCAGAGCCTGCTGCAAGTCATGGCACCTTTTCATCATAATGCTTCTCTGTTGTACAGAAGCATTGCAGGTGCCCATCCACCTCGTTTAACCCCAGCCTCTGCGCTGGTGTTGCCACTCCATCAATGCACTTGATCATTGTTAAAGTCCAACTGGACTTTATGTTCCCTCATAAAGGGAGTGCTGATAATTATATCATACTGGTCAAAGTTTGCAACATCCATATAGACGTTGCTACACTCCATTGGCACCTTTATGGTTACTTGTGCCTCATAATTTACAATGGAACAACTACCAATTGTTCCTAATTGCAGGGTGATTGGAGTAGCCAATGCAGCCACTCAAACCCTGGCTACATGTGCAAAGAATGGGGTGAGCCCTGACATAGTGCTCCCTGAGTTCCAAAGTGTCCATGCTTGGTGACCATTAACCTCAACTCAGGTTACCAGACACTCTTTGTTCATAACCAGGACCACTGGTCACTCCATGGTGGACTTGTCTGCCAGCAGTTTAACCTTGCACATCTACACTCAGTTAGGGCAATCATTCTGTAGATCATCCCCAGGTCCATAATCAGTGAGGGCATGAATCCCCTCACTATCACTGTCATGAGTATAAAACTCATTATCATATGTCTCTAATTCAATGTAGTCATCCTGAGGCACTGACTCCAACTCAGACCCATTAGCCTCATTACCAGATCTCTGGTCCTGAGCACTGTCTGAGTCCGGTTCTTCTTCAGGTATTTCAGATGGTGCTATAGCGTGCACTGCACATACATGCCCTTGTGGGGCTACTCTACACAGCTCCTGACAATCCTGAGCAAAGTGACCCTTCTTGCTACAGTTGTAGCAAGTAGTTGGAGTGGTATTATCCTGAGGGAGTTGATCAACGGCATTGGTTACCCCCTTTGGCCCCTGCTCCACCACTGCCTGTCAAGGTTTCAACAGTGCTCCACTCTTTGAAGCAGCATGCCCCATGCCTGGTGGTGCTACTTAAGTTACCCAAGGTCTTGCCTGTGTGTGAGGTCCTTGAAAAACCTCTTGCTATGGTAGGCTGAAGCACTCAAATCATCCATGAGGGTGAGAAAATTTTCACATTCTCATTCCTCTCCTCCTAGCTTAGCTATTGCATAATTTATGCATACATTCATCAGCCAATCCTCAAGTTCACTGAACTTGGATGACCTGGTGTAAGGAGTCACAACCTTCAGAGATTCAGGTTGTTTACCTTTCACCCCTTCAGGCATCATAACTCAAACAGCTAAAAGCTGTTCAATTGTTGCCCACAGGCAATTGTGCATCATCTGACAATGAAACTTGTGAGCTTCCTCCACTCCAGGAGTGGCAAAACACCCACAATGCTGAGGAGGCATGTCAAACCTCCTCGGCTGCCACAGGTCCACACCCACTCGGGTATGAAGGCCTAGTATGACCAACATTGGTCATCCTTGAATCCACCACTGCACTTCTGATATGCATTGGTGGGTCCCTTGCAATAGGCACAGGTAGGAAAGATCCCCTCTAAGCATCAGATGCTCCAAGGCAGGCCTCACCCTCCTCCTGCTTTACCTGCTTTACTGTTGGAGGGAGTTTGTAACATGGTTACTGAGCCTTTCACACATGAGATTGTAAGTCAGAACCTATTTATTGATTCTGGCTACAGTTGTGCAAAAAGACTACTTGAAGTTACATAAAATAACCTCAATACTTATATACTAATTAACAATTACATAATTAATAAATAATTATAATTATAAAGTAAGAGTACATTATAATAAGTACTGTAACAAGCATGGTCCATTACAGAGTTCTGGTTGAACTCCACTCATATTGCGGGTGTCAATGGCAATGTTCCCTTGGAACCTTACACCCTGATCTTCAATGAAGGACTGACCATAGTCCTTCAGATCACCTTGATGGAATTTCTGTAGAATGACATGGTCATTTTATGTTGATGAGCCCCCAGTTTGGCCCAACACATTTTAAGCCTTTAACACACCAGCACTGACCCAAGGCGGCAAGACCCCAGCAGCCCCTATGAACAAGTCCCCATGCAGCATCAACGCATCCTCGCAGCCAACTATGAGACCTACAGGCAACGGTAGAACCACTCACATGACAATCACCCTTGCCGCCCGCTCCATGGGAGGTCACAGACATCACCAGCTCACAGGCTCTCCTCTTCATGAGGAGCACTCCAATATCTTCAAACTTGACGCGTCCTGGTCACATGATGCATCACGCCCCCTACCTGCATGTGCCACCCCCACTGGGATAATTAATGAAAACCACGCCATCACCCCCACATACAGGCTCCACACTCTGCTGGCACTCCCCACCACCATCAGCGGATTACCGCCAGCTTGGCTTTCCTCTTCGAGTTGGAATATGTCCATATTTGACTCAATGATGACAGATGATCAACAGCTGGCACTTTCAATCACCACCACCACATGCCACATTACAATTTAGCGCCTACCCTTGTCAGGACTT
>JAGGAT010000338.1:0-37155 GCA_017657195.1 Termitomyces sp. T70a
TTTGCCTTATCGTTGAGCCTTGCGGAAGCGAGAAGTTGAGGCAAGGACGTTTAGATGGCAAATAGCCTGGCCTATAATAGAGTTTTGCTATGGCGTACGTATGGTCTAAGTCTCGGTATGTTGATTCGAGGTATACTTTTGTGCTATGGCAGTAATAGGTCCTGTTGAAGCAATATTGACAGCAAAGCCGCAAAGATGAAGACATGATGACTCAGAATTAATGTCAACATTAGCAGCTTGGGACGACTAAAGTCGAGAAAGTAAGGTAATGGGCTCAAATTTCTCCCGTTTTTCGGAAGATCGGGTTGAACTCTCAAAGGGCCTCGAAAAACCATTGTGGATTTATAGACGGAGAAGCAAATGCGGAACCGACAAATCCAGGAAGCATTGTATATAACCTTCTTTAATCCAGCAACTTGTCAAGAAGCAAAGTTTTGACTGCGTATAAAACTTAGGACAAGAAAGAACGTCCGTATAAGATACACCGCATGACATGCATATTCAATAGTTATTCAAATCGTTGCTAAAAGGTGTGAAGGACATATCAAGCGATATCAATACATACTAAGGTCTACAATAGTTCGTGCGTCAAGCAGTGCGCAGTGATTCTAGGGTAGATCGTCTAGGCGATCCACCGGCTTCTACAGGACATCTGGCGCATAATAAAGATAGCAAGCATGACGACAATGATTCAGGTAGCAACACCGAAATGAGTGAAAGGGTAGGAGACAGCATAACCAGACATTGACGGGAAAAACTTCTACATAACGACACACCAACTTGCCTCGGGCTCCTTCTGATTGGGTAGAGACCTTTTCTCAATTTCTTCGAGGCACATTTCGAATACCTTGGCTGGAAATAGTAGATCAGAATATCACCTTTTGATAATGATAAGGGACTCCTGACTTACCGACATTTTTATTCTCCTTTGCACTCGTCTCTTGGAATTGGGCATGCAACTGTTCAGCCAGCTTCTGACCCTCATTAAATTGAACTTTACGGCTGCAATATGCAATCATCAACCACACAACAAAGTTTCAACGGAACTCGGAGTATCCACCTTTGATGCAGATCGCTCTTCGAACCGACGATGACGCAAGGGATATCTGTGACACCGCAAAAGTCGACAATCTTATCGTAAACGATGTGGATCATGTCAAAAGAGGTGCGGGAGGTAATAGAGTAGACCAAGACATATCCATGGATTCCTATAGCATGCTGAGTCGGGAGAGTATTCATCCTAACCCTCGCATCGTAAGGAATGAAATGAGATGAGAAGTTATAACTCACTCACCTGTCCTGCAGTATCGATGATATGGCAGTCATATTGCATCCCATTGTAGGTGACAGTTTTGACAGACGTAGTCTCAATCGTTGGATAATTCACCTGTCCTGCAGTATCGATGATATGGCAGTCATATTGCATCCCATTGTAGTTTTGACAGACGTAGTCTCAATCGTTGGATAATAAGCGTCCACAAAATGATTCTATTGAAGATGAAAGAGATTCAGCACGAAAGTTCCCAGGAGAGTGAACCGACGTCTATAAACTGCTTCACGAGAGAAGACTTCCCTGCGACTACTTGAAATCGTTTGTACGCCAGTAGAAGTATTTCTATACAACCACGTGCCAAGTACTGTTAAGAATCCTCATGTAAAAACAGGCATGAAGGCAGAATCGCTTTTCCCACGGCTTCCTCTTGATACCGCGACATGAACTCAGTCGGCGTATCAACGATTGAGCTCGATTGAGGGTTGCCCCAGGTTCCGGTAGTTTCCCTCTTTACGCTGACGCCGCGCTCCCTATCCTCTCCAACAATCCTTTATGGAGGCTGAGATACAATATACTTAACTCATCGAGCTGTCATTGATCTTAGCTTTGCCTCACTGAGCTTTTCAAGCGGCGGAGCACGTTAGGGCGGTGTTCTGGTGGCAAATGTTCTGATGATGTCTGCAAAAAGGCGAACCAATCGAGTCCAAGTCCTCTGAATGTAGAGCACTTGAAATTTCAGGTCATCTGGATTATGGGGCCACTCAATTAAAATACATACTTCACCATATTACGTGGAGCAAGAGTCGCAACACCATCTCTGCAGATTGGTAAATCATTGCAGCCAATTTTCCTCCGTGGTAGGTTGGTCATTTAATTCGTGTTCGTTGTCGTGTTCGTCGTTGAGAAAAAAAGCTGTAGCTCCTTGTCTGTTTGTAGGACTTCTGTGAGCTGTGAGGTCCTATATATTTTCACAATTCCATTTCAGCAACATTTTCTCTAATACTTGATATAGAGTCTACGATTTGTCTAGTTCTATTCTGAGTGTCTTGAAGATTGCTTCATAATTGTACAAGTATATACTCATCCCGAGGTTGCAGAATGTACCTTAGAGGAGACTTCAGTCTTATAACGCAAGTCGTGGAGTCGAACGAAATCCCTAAGTCCACGTACATGTAGAAAAGAAGGTCAAACTTTACGAATGACAACGACCTTACTTCAACCGCAAGCCGACGGACATCGCGATAACGTCGCAGGCACCCTGGCCTGATTTAGAAGAAATACAGTTGTGTTTCTAACCTCGTTTCATGTTCGACATTTGTGTCATTACTGCTTTTGAATTCTTTTTCATTTTACATATCTAGTAAAACACAAGAAATCCAGATAATAACAACCCTAGATAGTACCTTCAAGGGGAGTCCATACCTGGACGTGGTTCGCCAAACAGGAGAAGATTCCCCAACCTGCTTGGTCAATTCCCACACGTCCACCACACTGCATGAAGCTTTTGAAAATCCTGCCCGCATATTTCTGCCGTAGTCAGCGTATGATCGGGCACAAGCCTCGAAAGAGCTTACGATTCCGACGTTCATTCGAAGTGTGTGAACATTGCTTTCATATCTGAAGATTGGTCAAGCAAGACTCGACAACACTTAAAACGCGGTGGTGCTTACTTGTTCATATTGCTAATGATGACTGCACAACCATCGTGAGTTACGTCACCCGTTCTGACAAAGCCAATGCAGTTCTTGGTGGCGAAATAATCTCGATTTTGTCCATACGCAAATTTTTTCCGAGCTTCAATCAGCAGTTTCAGTCCACGCCCGATGACTTCATCATAACACTCGAGGTTTGGATATAGATCTCCATAAAATACGCAACTGAGAGATTTACATTTTCAACCAGCTCTAAGGTGAAAATCTTAGACTCACGGATGACCATATCCGCGCAAAAGTATGATAGCATAGGCTTGAAGTTTGAAGCTGCTAGCCACCTAAAAGCAATAATATTCAGATGCCAGACTAACAGATAAATAAGTCTCCAACCCAGCTCTGCAAGCTCTGGCCCTCTGCCTACAGGATCAATCCGTTAGAGTATCGCTGTGCAAGTCAAGGCAGCCCACCGTGCTAATGACAAAAAGGTCAGCCGCTCAATGACCCTCGGTGAAGCCCAAACGCACTCGTGATTGTCTACAAAAGTAACAGCATCGTTGGGTTTCACATCCACAATAGTATCCTTCAAGATGTGACGAAGATCAAATTCGAATCCTTGAGTGCTAGCGTTGTGAAAATTCATGTGAAGGGGAACATCAAAGAACGCGGTCTAGAAACAGTGCCTGTTGTCAACGCACATCCTGAGGACAAGCTGCAATTCACTTACTTCCCCTTTAAACGACCGTATATATGATAGTATCGTTTTTATACTGTCAATTAAGTAGGCCTTGAGTTATAGCAAGTTGAAAGGAGCACACACTTTCCAGACCAAAATTCTGCTACCATGGGACTTTGGTTATTTTTCGATCAGAGTACTAAATGAAAGCCATACAAACTGTAAACATGTTCATGTTACCCGATCTTTTGCGAGCCGACCGTATCTATTTCCACGGATCACAATCTGAATGAGATTATGCCAAATGCATAGACTTTACGAAGGTCAGCAGGAAACGTCGATCTACGTGTTTTATCGCGTCCAATCGAAACCCTGCAGCGCCAGTGGTCTGAAGGAATCAGGTCGTACTTTTCCAAGGCAAAAATAAGTAGTCATGTACCTCCAGGACCCAAGTCCCCCAATTAAGAAAATCCTCTTGCACTGCAGGGTGGCGATGGTCAATCTGAAAATCCAGTGAAAATATTATTGCATTAAAACAATGTGGACAAGGTATTCGCTCACATCTACACCGAGCAAGTAATCATAGTTTCCAAGCTCACCATCGACCCGACTGGACCAACCCTTATGTCCAGGTCCTGTGATGCGGAAGATTCTTTTTTCTCTTGTTCTATGATCCCAGTCTACTCCTGTTCATAGTAAGCAGACGACTATTAGCATGGATTTCATTAGTTGTCACGCTGACACAGTACCCGTGAAGTGTTCCTGCGTCCATTTAAGTTTGCTGTACTACGCGCAATATTGACTCAACTTCATCCTGTTGCAGTCATGCTAAAATGCAATCGAACCTTTTCTCCGCGACCTGCGAAGTCAAAAGCAGTCCATGCCTGTAAAGTATGCCTCTGGAAAAAAACAGGCGGACTACAATGACACGACGAACCTCAATTTCTCTCTCTGGGCCGACATCTCTGAGCCGGTCTTGTTCGTCAACAGGGACAGCTGGAAAACGCTCGAGTCTGTCGGCTCCAATCTTATGCTTCAGTTGCACGTTAAAATGAACTTGAGGACAGCTGTGAGGGAGACATACATTCAACACTGCATCGATAAGAATATCGACACCAGAGTTCTTTGCAGCGTTACACGCCGAAATAAGTTCCTCTTTAGAACCCCACCGTGTTTCAACCACCTCTTTCTGCTTGAACTCGCCGAGATCCCACTAAATAATGTTTTAATATGTATCCAGAATCGAGACGTTACCAAGAACATACTAAGTCATAAGCATCATACCCGCGTCCAGCCTACAATGACACGTTGACTCGCTGTACCTCAGAAAGAAAATGTATTTCTCACATTCTCCGCAGCTTTGTTGGGAGGTGGCAACCAAATTTGTGTAAAGCCCATCCCGGCAAGTTGGCGAACCTCAGATTCAAGGTGTCCCCACCAACTCAAGTTGTTGTGTTTGGCTTCCCAGGTGAAAAATTGGAGCTGAGGAAAAGAGACTACTTGAGACGTTGAATATCTACGCATAGCTGGATTTCTTCACACCATTAAAGGATTGTCAGAACTCTCTGGGCCAAGTCGCATGCGATGTAAAGCAGCAGGAGGTTCAAGACCCCATTTATTGTACTTGGAAAGCAACGCTCCCATTGTGAAAGTTAGCAGAAATTGTTTGTCTACGATTCCAACGAGTGAGCGAAGTATACTTTTTGTACTAAGCGCTCGTGAATTCGAACCCAGCGCTGCCGGAGTTTGCCGGATTAATACAAAAACTGATGAGTTGCACAAATTTTTCAACATCGACCTTCATATCATACCCTGTTCTATGCTTGCGTTTTGCTTGTCAATGGAACCTGGACATGATGTAATCTTCTTATGTTGGTCAAGATTGAATGCCTCTTTAATCGCTCCAATCACAGTGGTTCTACGTCGAGAGGAGTTTCATGCTGACGGTGACACTGTACTTTACAAATTTCCTTAACAAAACCTGAGGTTGGTTAGCTTTGCCTTTAGATCTTAGTGTTGTCAGTTTTAAATGAACTATATGTTTTTCATCCTCTTTCTGTTGCGATACTGCCATTACTATCCCCAAATAATCAGAGCCCCTTGACCGAGCCCTGAACCCACGGACATCCAGGTATGTATTCGTATAGTACTCATGTCTAATACAACCTCACCTTCAACATCTGGAAATTTGGTCATAGGATACGTTGTCAATCAGCTTCTATCCTGTGTAAAGCTAGCTGCGACACTAGCTAGCCTAGGCTGATTACTGAGTCAGAGCAACAAGCACCTTAAGATAATCGTTGTTGAGATACTCCGGGATGCATCCAAACTCCAGGATCCGGAGGTCAACGAAACTTACAGGATGCCGAAACAAGTGCTGAGACACTTTAGTAATTTCATTTTCAATATAAGTCATATCTGAAGGGATCAAAGTCTAGTGAATGTTCACGCCTCTTTCTGTTTGTCTTTTCTCTCCCGTCATTCATTTTGTTTGCCTTTCCGCATAGGTATCTATTTGTACTTACGCCCACTCTAAGGTCATCTCCTGATGAGGTAAGTATGATGTCGCGTGCATAAGGCAGGTTTCTTGGCTTCTTGTGCCTCGTTTGCGGGGAAATGTGGAGAACACCGGTGCGCATGACCAGGTTGCTAATACTTCTTTCTTGACGTCTTATAAGAGCGACCGAGCTATTCGGCACCCAAACAAGCTTGGAAGTACATACCCATGGCTGGAGATCTGGGAGGTACTACGATAACTGCAGCGCGTCGCAAATCTCTCGCTGGAAAATCAGGATGGGTATGTCGCTTGTTCTCAGCATCATTGTGCATGTTTGATAGTTGGTCATGTTCCAGGCTGGTTTAGTCCATAATCGCAGAATCTTTGCAATCGCAGTTTTTGCTTCACTTGGTGGACTGTAAGCCCGTGTTTACCTATTGGATTGAAGTACTTACGCCTGGCCTGGACCATATAGGCTCTATGGTGTGTTTCCATTGACCGCTCGACGTCGTGACTACTCTTATGCAGCCGTTCTAGGTTACAATCAAGTGAGTCACATGAGTACAATTGGACGTGGTTTTTTTTTCATCTTGGTCGATAGGGAGTGTTTTCAGGGGTTCTCGCGTATGCGTCTATTGTAGATGCCACGTTACGTGCTAAAGCAAATGTCACTCCAGTATGCACTCATTCGATGTGCGCATGGCATCTGCCGTAAATAACACTGGGTTGAAAGGATGGCTTGTCGCCATTCTCGAACTCGGAGCATGGGTAGGAGTCCTCATGACAGGTGACCGTAATTGTCCTTCAATACCGTTATGAACCTCATGCTCTGCTGCCCCAGGTTATTTGGCTGACAAGCTGTCTCGGAAATATACCATTGTCCTTGGTAAGGTGGCTTGTCCTCGTTAAGTACGAGGCTAACATAATCATGACCTCGCCAGCTGTTGTTGTATTTTGTGTCGGTGTCATCGTACAGACAGCGGCAATGGCGCCGTCGTCCATTTACGGAGGCGCGTGCCGCATAACCCTTATATCTTGATATGCTGAAAGGTGCTCTATAGGTCGCTTCATTACTGGTCTCGGTGTTGGCTCTCTCAGCATGGCTGTTCCGCTATACAATGCTGAAATCGCACCCCCTGAGGTTCGCGGAAGCCTTGTTGCACTTCAGCAACTGGCGATCACGTTCGGTATCATGGTATCCTTCTGGATAGATTATGGTACAAGAGCTGTCATCTTGCCAATTTATATGCAGAAGATTTATGCTTTGCTAGGAACAAATTTCATTGGCGGGAGCTCTACCGGACAGAAGGAGGCTGCCTGGCGATTGCCCCTTGCTCTTCAGCTGGTTCCTGCTGTCATTCTTGGAGTTGGTATCCTCTTCATGCCGTTCTCTCCTAGGTATGTAGTATCTTCTGTCGTCAACGTAAGATCCTGCAATTTGAATTTTCTTTTATGCAGATGGTTAGTGAACCAAGGGCGGGACGATGAAGCACTTGTAGTTCTTAGTCGTGCTCGTGGCGTTCCCCCTGATTCCGACTTGGTTCAGCTCGAATTTTTGTAAGTATTAGCGCCATCGAACTTTTGTAGTCTTGTGAAGACGCTCGAAATCAGGGAAATCCGTGCGCAATACATCTTTGAGAAGGAAACCTCCCAAGCAAAGTTCCCGGATTACCAGGATGGAAGCTTCTCTTCAAACTTCAAACTAGGCTTGTTCGACTACTTGAGCCTGTTAACCAACCGAAGTGGCTCCCCGCCTTTTCGCAACCTTTGTACTTTTCTAACGACAAAACAGATCTATTCTATCGAGTCGCTGTGGGATCCTTGTGAGTTTTTCTGACTGTGGATCTTCTGCGTGTTTATAGCGCATCAGAACCATGTTTTTCCAGCAATGGAGTAAGTCTGGTTTTACTTGCTCGTACAATATAGTTCATGCCTGGTCAGCCGGTGTCAACGCCATTCTTTATTATGCTCCAAGTATTTTCCAAGCTCTAAGTCTTACGGGTAACACCATCTCGCTCCTGGCAACTGGTGTAGTTGGCATTGCGTATGATGAAGGATTACTCTAAGTATACGTCTTCGCTGATTTTCTGTCTCAGCATGTTCTTAGCAACCATTCCTGCTGTTCTTTGGGTCGACCAAGTTGGACGAAAACCGGTGCTAATCTCAGGAGCCTTTTTGATGGGAGCGTGAGTAATTTGAACAAGTTAGATCATTCTCATAAGTTGCGACCACAGGTGCCATATCATTATTGCGATCTTAGTAGGACTCTTCCACAACAGCTGGCCTGAGTGCGTTTTACCCAACCCACATGAGAATAGCACCCTCTCTGATAGATGTTCCTTGCTCAAGGCACAGACACACTGGTTAGCATCCTTACTTAAATTCAGTTTCATTGTCTGAAAACGTGTCAAGCTGCTGGATGGGCTGCTTGTGTGTTGGTCTGGATTTTCTCTATGGGTGAGAGCATTGTTCGCTTTCTGAATTTCTTGAAATTCACGACTGATTTATTCCTAGGGTTCGGATATAGTTGGGGTAATAATCCTTCAGACGCTCGATGTCTACGTATCATCTGACAGCTGTTTCAAGGACCTTGTGCCTGGGTTCTTGTCGCGGAGGTGATCGGTAAAACCGAAGTCTTCGCATCTGCTAACCTCACGTGCAGATATGGCCGCTGAGTGTTCGCGGCAAAGGCCTGTCTATTGCAGCTTCATCCAATTGGGTGAGCCACGCACTTTCTCGTCTGGCATGGTATGCTTACCACAATACATACATATGTCTACTCTTCCAGATGAATAACTTCATCGGTTAGTCTGAAATTATCAATCTCATTAGTCTGCACACTCTGTTCTAATCACACGGAGTCTAGTCGGTGAAGTGACGCCTTCTATGCTTGCTAACCTCGGTTTCGGGACTTTTGTGTTTTTCGGGGTAAGTTGGGTATCAATCGTAAATCGTAGTCATCATTTATGTACCTGTGTCCCAAAGGTCTTCTCCCTCCTTGGTGGTTTTTTCGTCATGTTCTTCGTAAGTCAGTCTTCAGAGGAAATACTCTCGGTGCTGACGGCCTCTTCAGGTGCCGGAAACGAAAGGTTAACTCAAACAGCCTTTCATTCTCGCTAACATTACCAACACCCAATCCACAGGGCTCACTTTGGAAGAGATGGACGAAGTGTTCGGGAGCTCAAGTGGTTTGGCACTTGATGATCAGCAACGACAAGAAGCCATTTATCGCCGCCTTGGATTGATTGAACAGATCTCTGAGAAGCAAGAAGACATTAAAATGTTCAAAGAGGAAGCTTAAGTCGAGGCCTATTATTCGAAATCATATTGTACGCATTTGTTTCAAGGATGTGTCCTCTCCTTTCTACTACGTCTGTCGATCTGTAGTTCACCCACATGTATTTTTCATTTGGACTTGGCCCTATACACATATGTTTGTCCCTCCGTTTCTAAGCAACCTCTCTTGGCCATCAAAGGACCAAGTCTGTTCTATGTCCCTATTATGTCAGATAGGTTTATCCCTTGCTTCGTGATAGTACCATAGGACAGTCTGTTTGGAACCAGAATTGTGTGGATTGTTACTTGTCTCCATGGCCAGCGCCAACGCTAGCTGATTCAAGAGCCTATACAAGGCCGATGATCACGAAAAGTATACACAACTATCGTCGAGCTGCGAAGCTACTCTTCAACATTGAACCTATCGTTCCAATCATACTGCCGGAAGTAGATCGAGTAGGAACATTGTCAGATTCTTTCACCGGCGACAAGACTGTTGGTATGTTCAATGTAGAAGTGGTGCCTCCCTAGCAAAAGAGAGGTCAGCTTGAGTTCACATCCAGAAAAAGAAAGAGACCGACAATGGATTCGAAGGTGAAAGGAGCGGCTGAAGACTGAAATATATTTATTTTTCTTCGCTTCTTCTTCGCTGGCTCCTTCTCCGCGTCAGATGTCTCTTTGGTTTCTTCAATGCGGCCGGGTCGTGTACTAGCGCTCCTTACGTGGGACGGCCGCGTACTTGTAGCGACTTCGGATTCACCACGCGATTCGCCAGAAAACGGTACTTTCGTCCCCGCCGGAGGCTTTGCCGTCTCGATATCATTCTGCTCGTCGTCCCTTGCCTTGCGTTTATTTTTACGACGAGGCTTTGGTGACTCCGAAGGTGGAGGGACCTCTACGATATCATCGGTCGCCTCCGTTGCCGTAGCTTTGCCCTTCCCTTTGGATCTGGACTTCTGAGGTACTTCTTCAGTCTCATCATCCTGTTCCTCGACTCGCGAAGGTTTGGGTCTGGGTTTGGGTTTCTGTATTTCCTCCACGTCGCTTTCAACAGCCTTCCGTTTCTTCCTTGTAGCCTTTTCTCCCTCAGCCTTGTCCGTACCCGAAGGTCCTGCTTCTGCAATTGCGGTTTCTGTTGCTTGCACTCTAGTTGGAGGTTTACTTTGTCCGCGTCGAGGTCTTGGTTTGGTTGAAGGTTCCGGAGGCGGTTGTGGTACGTCATTTTCATCGATGGACTAGGATTCGGTCAGCTCGAGAGGCGAGGACCAGATAATGACGTACCTTTCTTGGAGACGGAGAGCGAGTCCGGGCGCGTTCAGCCTTGAGAGCGTCCTGGAGCCTTGTTATTTTGCGCTCTGCTTTGGCAAGCTTAGTGCCCGCGGCCTCGATTTCCTCGTCATGCTTCTCAGCAGCAACCTGTATGATATATTCTGAATAAGAAACAAAAAGATAAACGAGGGTAAAAAACAGACACGTACCTGTAGCACTTCATTAGCCTCTTTAAGTTTCTCAACCCTACGTTTCTCCTTTCGTAGCTGTTTTTCGTGCTCTTCCAGCGACATCTCTAGCTGTGTTTGAAGTTCCTGTACTTGTATATCAAGTTTCACTCGCTTCTGTCGCTCAGCCTCAACCTCTGTTTCGCTTTTGGTCTCTAATTTCTGCCATTTTTCCAATTGACGAACCAGGTCAGCTTTGGAGCGCGTGAGTTCGTCGTTGTTGCGCTGTAGCTCGTCCCGAGCGGTGACGAGGCCGTCGCGCTGGAGTGTGACTCGCTCAAGCTCTCTGAGGATTTTATCACTATCACCTTCGAGACGGGCATGTTTTTCACGTAGTTTCGCGAGAGTATCCTGTCGCAGAAGAGATACACATTAACAGATTTGTAGGCCATTACAGGAGCCATCTCTACCTGAAGCTCCGCCCTCTCCTCCTCATAAACAAGAATTTCCTCGTCCTTAGCCTTTAATTTGGCGACAGACTCAGTTAATCGTTGATCATGTTGTCTGCCAGCCTCTTCAAATTCAGCAACAAGATCCTCCCGATCCTCCTCCAAATCACGAATTTTGTCCTCTAGCTCCGCCTCCCTTGCCTGAAACATAGTGATCCTGAAATCCCGTTGGAGTCGCAGAAGTTTCTCCTTTCTTGTGACTTCCTGTTCTTTGAGAACGTTCATGTGCTCTTGTTCAAGTTGTAGTACATTTTGAAGCTGGACAACGCGATGGCAAGACTGAAGGACGTCACATCCCTGACGCCATTCAATTTGTTCCTGTCTCCAGTGCTTTTGTGCTTCTGCAATAGCTTCACTGGCTTTTGCCTTCTCCAGTGCAATTTGATCAGCGAGTTTCTTGTTCGTATAATCAAGGGTCCTGTTTCTCTGAACCAAGTCGTCAATTTGGCTCTGATATGACGCCTCAAGAGATGGAGCACCAAAGCCTAGAGGGGTCCCACCACGAGCCATGGAAGGAGAGAAAGTTGACGGTGGGAAAAGACGCGCTCAGGTTTAAGCGCGTCTTGTTGTTGGACGGGCACGTGGCTTTCGTTCTCCTCCTGATCACTTGCTAACTGGCATGGCCCCAGGCAGACCAGTTAAGGTCATTAAACTCAAAGTTCCACGACACAATGCTCAGCGCGTTGGAGCAAAACTTGGAGCAGAAATTAAAAACATCGCCAAAGTTCAGAAAATAAAAGCCGATATTTATCAGCCCAGCCCAGAAGTAGCACAGGCCGTAGTGCGTATACATCACAGAAATATAGTCTCGACCATCATCTTAATTTTCATTCATTAGGAGAGTGCTTCGGAATGGAACTCTTTGTTGATCACTGCCCGTGCCGAAAGAGGGCCGCAGTGGGATGTTGGCACACAACAGTTCGTGACTTCCATCATGCGTTATTCAGTTCGTTTACCAAGCTTCTAAAAATCAGATTTTTAGTGGACAAATATTCTGATCTGTATTATGATCCTACACCTCTAGTAGAGGCTGTCAAGAAGCAGACAGAATTGGAAAATGCGGAAGAGGAGAAGCAGCAACAGCCACTCCACCAACCTATACACCCTCAACAACAACACCAGCCCTATTCTCGACATCATACACCTCGGATTGAACGTGACATCCACATGGCGAATAACCATCACTCAATGGGACCGCCAGGACACGATTCGCCAATACACCACCGACAGCATCACGGATCTCCAGGCGGCTATGGGCCATATCCTGTAACGCCTCAGAATATGGCCGTGCGTGGTGGACCACCGCCCATGCCCCGACCGTACTCTGCAGGTCATCCTGGTGGTGCTCCATTCAATACGGTTAACTCGAGTCAGTTTTTCGGCAACGAGGGAGGGTCTCCGATGCGAATGAGTCCTATGGGAAGTATGAGCATGATGGATCCTGGGCATTCAATGGGTGGGCATCCAATGGGTGGCATGGGTGGCATGCAGGGCATGGGCATGAGCAGTGGTATGAGCAGTGGTATGGGTGGAGGGAGCATGAGTGGAGGAAGTATGGGTAGCAGCATGGGTGGAGGAAGTATGGGCGGCAGTATGGGTGGGGGAAGTATGGGCGGTGGCATGGGTGGTGGTGGTATGGGCGGTGGCATGGGCGGTGGCATGGGTGGAAGTGGCATGGGCAGTGGTATGGGTGGCATGGGCGGTGGTATGGGCGGTGGTGGTATGGGCGGTGGTATGGGTGGAGGTGGTATGGGCGGTGGTATAGGTTCTGTGGGTAGCAGTATGGGTATGGGAGGCGGTGGCATGGGGGGAGGTGGCATGGGTGGCGGTATGGGAAGTGGAATGGGAGCCATTGGAGGTATGGGAGGTATGGGAAGTATGGGAAGTATGGGTGGTGGTATGGGAGCCATGGGTGGTGGTATGGGTGGCATGGGTGGCATGGGCGGTATGGGTGGTATGGGTGGTGGCATTGGAGGGGGCATGCCGGCCATGTCCATGCAAGGCGGTGTTTCTGGGAGGTTCCCAATGCATTAAGAGGACTCTTTGTATTTTTGGTATTTTTCTGTATATATCGCTGTGGTAACTTCGCTCGGGTTGTCTTGGTCTTGGAGTTGTAATTCTTTGCTGCATAATTATCCAACCAACTGAACTCAAGGAGATGTGTATATTTGCAAAAAGGATTGTGAACCACATGCAGCTCGCCCCTTCAGTAATTTTTTGTGTTATCTTGGACGAACCGTACCAGTAGGAGGTTTGGTCCTGTCAGATCAAGAGAAGTGAGTGATGCACAAGGGCTTTGGGGTAGAGTTTCTGCTAGCTGTAAGCTTTGAAGTCCGGCCATCCTTGCGCCATCAACCAGAGATATTGAAGTCACAGCAGACTCCGTCAGCCAAGCGTGCGGTTCCATTGAACTAATAAATCAGCTCAGTTCATATGTTTTAAGACGCGGTCAGCCAGCATTACTGGGTCTAGAAAAATCGCCCCGAAAATATTTTAAAGTTGGTTAACTTAGGCATGCTGTACCATTCCAATTTGCCACAAATCGCCACACTGAGACTAGTTTTGGCACGTGCACAGACGTCTGTCGTGACAGGCTGTGACTTCTGAGCAAGTTCCTTTTGTATGTATCTATTTATTAACATTTTTCCTCAGCGAAACCACGCCGTTCATTGTTCATATTTCATCTACATCTCGCCAGCGACGAGACTGGACTGGGCCGAGTGTGTAAAAACGCGCCGACATTGTTTTAAGGAACTTATAGCTTTTTGAACAGCAACGTCTCGCAAGACAGCTCTGCTATCATTTCAACATAAAACTGGCAGAAAAAAGTTGGAACATTAGTTGACTCTTTTGGGGCGCTGAAAGGTAAATTATCCTTGTTCTACCAGGTATACGAGATTGAACCATTTACCAATCAAAAGGCGATGCAATGCTACGTGGATGGAAAGCTGCCACTAGACCAAGAGGACGATCAAGATTCTCTTTTTGGATCCCCTTCAGCTTCGCCTGTCAGAGGTAGGTCGCCATCGCCGGGTTTGGCACTACCAAGTGCCTGTCTTTCTACACAAAATGTGGGGACCATTGCACTTCCTGGCTCCCAACATTGTTCTGAACTTCCAGTCACTCCGTTAGCCTTGTCGTTGAATTACGCTCTTAATGAGTACCCTCAACGGCCTCCGGCCCTATCAACTACTGCTACGTCCTCCGAACGCTCTACACCTTCGTCTAGTCGAGCATCCTCAACAGGTCCTGGCAATAGGCCCAAGAAAAGGACATGGAAAGGCTCAAAATCCAAGGAATCTACTCCGCGGCCCCCTCCTCTCGAAATTAACTTAGACTTACCAGATCCCTCTGGTCCGATCCCGGCAAATTTTCTGCGAAACCAATCCACCCTCCTAGGAACCGCAGGACTAGTAGGTGGTGTCAAGCCCTCTAACCTATCCATGCATCGCCAACGTCCTGGCACGGTGGCGTCAAATCCCATTGTTATTGATGATGACGAGCGAGTTCCACATCACCCTTCTCAGGCGTCAATTCAGCCTTCCCTGGAGAAGTTGGATATTGACCCTAGACACTTGCCTACTCCCTCTACGCAGGAGATTATATCAATACTCATGGGACAGAAGGACACTTTGCTCGTTTTGCAGAGTATCTGCAAACTCGCTGCTGAGATGGACAGACCGAAGACTAGGTACTCACCCGAACCCGCGCGTCTCACATCATTCCGACGAACGCCCCATTCCTTCCAGCCCTCGGGTCCTGCGAATGCAAATTTAGCACCGTTCAGTCAAACCCAGAATCACTCGGTAGTTCCTGATGCTTCCACATTCTCGAAGGGTCCTCCTCTCAAAAAGCGACGACTAAATCAGGTGCCGGCTGGTGCTGTGGACTGGGACGTCCCGTATCCTTTTCTCGAAGGACAAGGTCCTGAGTCCTACCGAACAAACTGGGAACGCGAGCGTGGAAAGCAACTAATGCTGCAACTTGTCACGCTCGTGAAAGATGCAATACGGAAAGCGGCGACAAGGAAGTATCTCCAGAAGGACTTGGAGAGAAATAGAATGTTGGAATTGCATCGAACTCTCGCTCAACCTATGGCGTCAAAACGACTGGAGGAACCGAAGGTCCATGGACATTATAGGCCGTCAACCATAACATATGGTTTGCAGGGTGAAGCAGCTGCAGCTGCTAGGGCACAAGTACAGAAAGTACTTACAGATGCCAGTAACAGTGTCAAGGCATCAACTGGGACCTCGCTCCCGACTCCGATAATCAACCAGGCTGCTCAAGCATCAGCTAGCAGAACGCCAACTCCTCAGCCGTCTGCACCTTTTGATCAGCTAATCTCGTTCATTCTTGCGGTAACCCCTTCTAGTGAGTTCGCGGATTGCGGTGCGTCTTGGTCTGGAGACATTGATGAAAATGCTGGCGCTCAAACTGGCTCTCCAATGTCAACCATTGATGTGTCCCCACAAAATCTAGACTCCGGCCCCCTAGACAATTTGGTGAATATCTTCCTCCAGACTTTTCCGACCTCCGCTCAGACTCAGGACTTTCCTTCTCCCGACCACAACACATCGAGTCTTCCGTCACAATCTGACTCGTCACTATCCACTCCTACCAGCACCGGCTTGGGGTTTTCCAGTTTTATTTCAACCTCGCCGGATATGATCCCTGTCGAGTCAAGATGGTATGATTTTGACATGTTCAATACTGACGAGTCTACATCGTCTACTCCTGCACCCTCATCACATGTTACTCCACAACCTGAGTATTCATACCAAAAAGACAACACACCAAACGTTCCTGAACAAGACTTCATCATAGACCCTGCTCTTTTGGCTATCTCAATGCATACGCCACCTGTCGCCTCTGCAATCCCGACTTCCTTGGAGCCTTTACCATCATTGAGGGGTTCCCCCATACCTTCCTTAAGCTCGTTTGGCGATGTAGATCCTTCCACACCTAACTCGGTTGCTTGGGACACGAATAATCCGGAGGTGTTTACAGGGTCTGGAACAGATGCATTCTTCACGGAGAATGGTCTGGTAGGGAGTAAATATCGTACTGGCGCGACAGGTCAAGGTATGTGGGGTTTTGCATCAAGGAATATGTTCTCGCGAGCTTACGATATCTGGCAATGTGGTGTAGAGGAACATCTAAGTGCCCCCGCTGAGGCTCGTACCGCGGATAAGGGCAAGGGTAAGGCCATCGACGATTTTCGAGCCCAGGTTTCGCCTCCTCCAATGTCTGTTCAATCGCACATCCGACATCATTCTGTCGCGTCGTCGTCGTCGCTTTCGCTACAGACATCCGACGGTCAACGACCTCTTAGTAAGCTTCAAACCAGTAAAGCCGACATTATGAAACGTGCAGCAAAGCGGAAGAAACAACTGGTAAAAGCGATTACCAATATCAGGACACAACTTTGGGAAACGACAATTGAACAAGGAGTCTTATTGCATATGAACAACCTTTGCACCCATACAGCATAGTATCTATCTACATATCACCATCACATTACACCGCATAGCAGCATGGGCACCCCCATATTCACGCATTAATGACTCATAATTTATGAGTTAATAAGAAACTGTAACTTCAGAGCCTTGTTTTCAGGTGGGCTTGTTGACAGTGACTTGATACACCTGATGAAATCGTGTTCGAATTCAAATTAAACTAACTTATGGATTCATAAACGCAGGAGAATGTTCACGCTTGTACTATCGTTGTTGTTACAATCCACAAATACGGCTGTGAGAAGTTTGCTGATTTCCACTGAAAAGTAGCCAACCACTGAAGGTCTTCCTACAAGCTGGCTTTGTGCTCGTCGGAAACATTCACAACTCTGGGGAATGACAAAAATCAGCCTCGACATCCAGGAAGAGGTGTCAATCATGAATAATGCGTACAATTTTCCTGTATTACCACCGCTGAATAGCAATGGTAGAGATTTCGGTGCTTGCTCAATACCACCATCGATGATGTGGAATTTGCGTTTAAGAGAACCGTCAATGAGTCCTGCAGAGAGTTCTTTGATGGCTTCGGGATAGCGTGAAGCATAATCAAAGCTAGCACCTAATCCGTCAGGAAGTCGGAACGTTTGTGGAGTGTGATTGCGACATACACGATGAAGCCTTGGATTTTGGCACGTTGCGCGATCAGGTTGAGGTAATTTTGAAGTCCACGGGGCTTCGTTGCGTCTGGGAAGCAACGGTTAGATTCCAAAAGGACATTCAGAGGGAAAATACAAACTGTACTGTGAGATAGCGCCTGAGATGTTTATTGGTGAGAACATTAAAAGATCAAGGTATGTCCAGGTACAAACCACAAAGGGCTATTCTTGCATTTTGAGCAAGTCGAGTAAGGACCATGTCCAGGATATCGCCTCGAGACCCCAAGTTAGTTAAGCACTTTCTTGAGAGTTAAGAACAAGCACACCTCCAACGTTGTCAAAGAAGACGTCAACATATCCAATTTTCCTGAAGTCCTCAATGAAGGTTTCGCTCTTGTAGTTCAAAGCTCCATCAATACCAAGTTCCTTCACCAACCAATCGCATTTGTCGGGCGAGCCAGCGAGTCCATAAACCTTGGCGCCAGCTCGCTTTCCCAGTTGGCACGCGATTGCACCTACGGAACCCGCAGCTCCAGAAACGACCATAATGTCGCCTTCCTTGACTTGCGCGACATCTTTCACGCCCTACTACTGAATCAAAAGAAGGAGCGCGAGAATGAATGCAGAAACTCACAAAGTAAGCTGTCAAGCCTTAATAACGAGAAGGTCAGAAGGTTTTTTCCATTGTCAGTGAGAGCATCGTGCAATGCGAGCATACCAGATGACCCCAGAGTGTTCAAAAAGTCCAGAGCATGGACGCCCTCCGGAATACTGCATAAAGTGTTAATCGAAAGGAACAGAATTTATTTCACACATACACGAGTTTGGTCACCGCATTCTCCTTCACGATAGCATATTCGGTCATTCCTAAAGGTAGCGACCTCTCAACTATTTGAAAAAAAAAAGAACTAAACAGGATACGCACCCCATACTCCACTGACTTTGTCGCCGGCAGAAAGGGATGTTCCTGGCCCTGCTTCAACAACGACGCCCAGGCCCTGAGCACGCATCACCTGTCCCAACTGTCAGGATCTTTTCGGGCGCTAGATTTTGGAAGACACACCTCCCCGATCTTCACAGGCGGCAGATAGCTTCGCGCATCCCGAACGTAGCCACGCATTGCAGGATCCAAAGATAACCACGTACAGCGCACCAAGACTTCGCCTTTGCCAGGCTTCAAGTTGAGGGGTAGAACCTCAGTGCGAAATGTGTTTGGCTCAAAGTCTCCCACTGGGCGCTCATTGAGAACTATTTGCTTAAAGGTCTGTGGTCGAGCCATTGTTCAGATAAGAAAGAGGGTGAAGGATGATGTGCACAAGCAACTTGAACATTTATATATGTAGTCCCAAACAAAGTAACGTCATGATATGTATGCCATCGGCAGAAAATTCCTCCGTGGTCGTGTTAGTCTCGGCGCATGAACAACCGGTCGTGTACCGATTATGTCATATATGCAATCCCTTCCCTCCGATCGCGAATGCTGCGGAGAACCATGATCTCGCCTAGCGCTGTATATTATTTCTGCATGACATTCCACATATTTAATCTTTGACATTTGAAAGGCTGGTGCATGGAGCAAAGGAAAAAACTCGTCGTTCGGCCCACGTGAGCTTGTAGACGTGTGCTACACAGCCTATGCTGTCCCCAAACAAAACTTCGAGATACGTTCTGAGAGAATGCACGCAAGACATATGCATGTGTCAGTGAGGTTGGAACATGCTCCTGCTGCACCCTGCTCTGTACACTGTGCAATAATCATGTTAGGATAGTAAATCTGCCGAAAAGGTATGTTCGGTGTAGCTTCGTTTGGCACGAACATCCTGCAGTTTATGTCACTGCGCATCGTAATTGTTTTTCTGCAGATAGGTAATATCTAATCTTCCAATTGAGGGCTGCCAGATATGAAGGCAGAATGAAAACACCGAGGTAGAAATCAAAATTGAAGTCTACACATCCTTTCTTCGCTTTTTTCGTGGCACATCGTTGGCTTCGTCCTCTTCGTCCTCTTCGTCCTCGTCCTCTTCTAGATTTCCTCGCTTGAGACCTTTCATCTTCCTTGTCTGCAGCTTGTTTAGATCCTGCTTCGCAATGTGGACGCGTCCTCTCAGGTCGCCCATTTCGTCCACCTCCATATTCTTCCGCTTCTTTCCTAACCCGCTTTCAATGTCTACTTTCTTTATCTTTGGTCTTTTCAATGCTTGCTTCAAAAGATCTGGATCTGCAGCCTTATGGCGACGCAAGGATAAATCGAGATTTGGCCCCATCGGTGTCAACTCGACGCGTGGGATCCGTGTGCCGGAACTAAGTAGACGCGTCGTATATGTGCGAATGTGGATTTTTGGAAGGGAAGAAGTGTCCTCAGCAGCCGAAAGGCGTTGATCAGGTTGTGTGGCTGTCGTGGCACTATTGAGCGAAGCAGGCATAGGCGCACAACTTACGCTGATAACATGCTCGAGGCCGGTGAGACATATTGAGTCGACCACTTCGCCATTAAAAAAGTCCATTAGCATAGATTTTGCTTGAATATAGCGGGGGTGGGTATCAAAAAGCTCGGAGGCGAAGTGCATGAGTGGTTTATGTCCAGGCGTTGATTTTGGTGTCTAACGAGAAAAAAAAAGAGGGAATTAGAGAAATCACGTTCAAGAACCAGGGGGGAGCATACTTTGAAGTCGTCCATTCCGGCCCAGCTATCGACACCAACCTCCATCATGTCAAGAACCTGGTTGTCGAACATCCGAACAAATGTTAAGCCATTCGGCCTCTTTTTTGTACTCTGGCCAACGACGAAAAGTGAAGCATCGTTTTTGACAGCCCAGAACTCAAGCGATGAAATCGATGTTGTGTTAGAATCAAAAGGGTAGATAGGGTTCTTCTTCGAGAAAGAGATAGCATGGGGCCGCTTCAAAGCCATCTAAGTTTCGTTTAAGCGTCGAGCATTTGTATGATTAACCTATGCATACTAGGTCTTTCATCACAGCTTTGATCGTCTCTCCTGTATGTGTTCCCTTCACAAAGATTGTATTTCGAGGATCTTCAACTTCCTTAGGAAGACGAGCCTCCATAGCGCGTTTTGAACGAGCATTTTTTGGTTTTCTGCGACAGCAATGTCAGCGATCGCCCGTAGAGAGGGTAAGATAATTACATTGAGCGTAACATGACAAATGCCCTGGATGCGGTCGTTCGCGACGGTGCAACGACTATGACGCTTCCACTGAAAAAAATTAGCACGTGTCTGTATCACGTAATGAGAACACGGCAGCCTCGAGCATCAAGGTTGCACGACGCGCAACCTTCGATTCACGAGCCACGCGACCACTAACACACTCAGTACGACTCCGAGTTGCTTGCGAGCTGGAAATAAGGATCTTATTGCAAGTGGAATAGAAACTCGAGAATCGTATCGTGATCAACGGTCACCGCAGATTACAAGAGGATAACTGTCTTGAATGCACCCTAAGGATGTCCACTCTATCTATGTAATAGGCTGGAAGAGAGAACGCTCGTAGTAGAATCCTTGTGTGTGCAGAAATCTATCTAAAGAGGCATTTTCTATTCAAGTACACAGTCCGGGATATTGGCGATCTGTAGGATCTTCAGGGATCCATCCACCTTGAAGGCCCACTTGATAGCTCCATTCATCGGCGTTCTCCGCCTGGGAAGGAGTGACATATGCTTTGAGGCCCGGCAAAATCACTTTTCATTCTCAAAAGACATACCTTCCATGTCCAATACACCCATCCAGATATATCTTCTCCAATATCAACTTGCACTTCCCAATATCTGTACCGACTGAGCGTAAAACTTTTAACCACCGAATATCACTCACTTCCTCAGGAAGGATTTATACGAGTCAGAGAAACCTTGATAGCTTCCGGTGTAGTTTGTGCATGGCCCATGGTATTGGGAATTAGTAGAGGACAAGGTTCCATCCCAGCGCGCACCGACTCCTCTGCCATTAAGCCATTTAGCACAATCAGTCATCGCAGTAGACCATTCGCCTATGATTGTCCAAATATTAGAGGATTGATAGGTAGAGAGGCTTTTTGAATTTGTGCACGCGAACTATGAATCACGTAAGGATAATCCAGAGTTTTCTCAAAAGGACTGACCGCGATATGCTCGTCCATTGAACGATCGAGTTCGGGGTCACTGAATATCTGGTATTCGTGCTTGAGAGGAAAGTCAGAGTTTGGAGGGCCTCAGGATATTATCAGTCATACAAAATCCATGATAACCCCTTGAGCACTTGGATACGTCAGAAAACCATTCCAGTTCTACGATGACTGCTCAGCGCACGTTTTATGCACTCTGTAAAAAAAACATTGTACCTGAGCACCGAGGAATGCATCTCCAATCATAACCTTGATATCCGCACCTCCAGCATGACGTACGGCATCATACCCATCTAGCCAAAACTGTTTTACAGCTTGCGCCCAGTTGTCTCCACGGAAACCAGCAGGTTCGTTGAGCAACTCAATGACGCTCACCAATCCTTCGAGGTTTTCCACAATGAATCGGAGCGTGTCTATTGTTCGAGACACATTGGCGGGGTTGAGGGCCCATACAGGATCAGGTGTACGTTGACCAGAGTTATCATACCCATTCTGGGATCCTGGAGCACCATGGATGTCTAGAATGACGTTTATCGAATGCTTTTTTGCCCAGTTGAGCCCCTTCAAAAGGTATGACCATGCTCCTGGTGTATATGGCGCAACACTGGTTGAACCATTGGTGTCAGAGGACGTAAGTGGCACAGACCAGTAACCTAAAGGTATTCTAAAGTTTTTCGTTTTTGGTTCGAATCACTTTACAGTCTGTCAAGTGATGTACTAACCGAACGTGATTCAATCCTGCGGTCCTGATAGCTACAAAATCATCCTCTGTTATCCACTACGGCTTACCTTCAGAACATGTGAAAACCAGGAGATGCTGTGACATACCGTGTTCCAGTGCTGCTGGAGGATTTCCAAAGCAGTCTCGGGACCAAGGAGCTGTCCCAATGTATACTCATCTACCACGGCATCGTTCCCTGTGTTCTCAAATACACTTGGGGTTATCCATGGCTATAGGATAGTTGTGTCAATGGACCCTCGCTGATGTTCCGAATGTCATTTGAAGATTACCTCCAGAACAAGCCATCCACCTCTAAACATATAAATCAAAACTAAGCTCAAAACCATAAAATCCAAACGAAAGACAGCTCGCCATACAAATTTACACCTCTGATTTTGTCATTGCCGTAATCAAATGCAGGTGTTGATGTCGTAGTAGGCACAACGGATGTCACAGTCTTAGATTGAGGGGGAGAGAAGTCCGCGGAAGAGCTAGCTGAAGGATTTGGCTCATTTGATGAAGGGACAAAATTTGTGGCAGGTAATTTGAGGTGACACTGTTGTGCAGCTACAAAGATTCCTCCTCTGAGTCCGCTGTGGATAGCCTGGTAGAGCAGGACGAGTCCAACTAGTAGAGGGCGTAAGTACATGCCTAAAGAGGTGAGGCTACCGTGATTGAGTGGGTGTAGCCTGACTGACATTTTAAAGCACGCGGAAGCTATATTAGGTCCTTTTTTGGAGCGGTAGAACCACGAGGCTGTACACGGCTTTATGGCGGCGGACATATTATTTATGCATGTGGCCATGCAAGGCCATGCAAGAGTGATGAACCAGTTGTACGATAGACGTTCCAAGAGCTGCCAGTGGGTCTCTGGCAGACCGGACCTTAGGCTGAACGCAAGACAGGCGAATACTTGTAGATTATCAAAGGTCGAAGGGATCAGAATGCAAAAGTCTAAAAATGCAGGATCAACCACTGATACATGATGTCAACGTTCAGTTCGACATGCCCGTACTTACATAATTTTGATAGTGATTCCGCAGTGCTCAAGGTTATTGTCAAGCTAATACAATAAGAGAAATATGTAGCAGCTGGACAATTGGTTACGCAAAATCAAATGTTACATGATACAAGGAACACAAGAGAAACCTGTGGAGTTTATGAATATGCCACACTACAGATGAACTAAGTGGGTGTGATCGTCAGTCTTTCAGTTAATGTATGAGGTGGCCTGTGTAAGCTGACACGAAACAAGGCAATACGGGCGTTTGAAATCATAGTACATAGTGAATTCCATTCGGCTTATTTTCTACCACCGGTGGTTGTAAATCCATAGTCTGTTGAAACTCGATAATGCTTTGTCTGCTTTGCCGACGAGCCTTTTGCTCAGCCTTTCGAAGCCTTCTATGGCTAGCCAATGTGTTTCCATATTCTAGGGACGCTGGGGGAACAACTGGTGCAACAAAAAATCAGAGGGGTCGGGAAAAGAGAACGAAGGAATAAACCTCTGTCCGAATCCGTGAGGAAGATTTCGTAGAGGAGTGCACCAAATAAAGTAGCCGGAATGTTAGTTAGTGCAGCGATCGCTGCGTATTTGCCCCCGGCAGCTGGATTTCCGTAAGAGAGAATCTACCGCCTTTGATAATGACATACCCTGTCTTCCCCACACAGTCATTGCAAGCATGCGTCCACCGATATCGCGAGCAGAGTTCAATGCAACTACATCCGGAATGTTAGCTATGCATTGGCTCAATGTTATTGGGAATGATCACTTACTGCAGGGTGTGGCGAAACCCCAAATAGCAACAGCGCTAGTTGTTACGTTAGGTTGACGGCATCTGAAGAGAAGCGATCATACTATGCGATAGCCACGAGAACCGACGACATTACTGGGGGCACGAGAGCGTTCGTCGGATCGATAGCAGCGAAAAGGATGAGACCAATGAGGGCGTCCTGGCAAGAATGAGTGTCTGTTTGCTAGGAGTGTACTCAAGAGAGCTTACAGTAACAAATTCATTGAGGAACGCACGGGCCAAGGTTTGGCCAGGTAAAAGGTAAAGGCCAAATATTCCGGCTGGGCCATTAGGTGTAAACTGCAAGGCTTCTAACTGCCCCGCCTGCGCAAGGATTGCTTCACATTGCACAAGCAAAACCTTCCACTCTGTATAAATCACCAAGCTTGCGAGATATGCGCCTAGGATCTGGGCAAATATGTATCTGGACCTGATCAGATCGCAGTAGTTGAGTGAGGACAGAAGAATTTACCTGACTGCTTTGATAGGCGGAAAGCCTCGATAGACGACAAAGGATATAGTGATGCATGGGTTGAAGTGCCCTCCCGAAGTGGCGCCACAGACACCGATGGCAAAGAGAATACCAAAGGAATACGCCAAACCGATCTGCATTATTGCTGGATAATGCATATAAGTTATGTATCAAGATTTATCACCAAGAAACTTACAGGACAAGGGCTGGTGAAGGATATTTCCAACAACGAAACCCGTAACTGAACTGAGACCTGAAGAATCATAAGCCTCTGTCGCAAAGGAAAAAAATACGGCATGCCTGCATAAACGTAGAAAAAGACCCCCAGCTACATGACCCATTAGATTCAACCTCAATTACCAACAATCTTCAAACCTACCATCTCAGCGAACATTTCCATCAGCCAATGAATCTCTTTTTTGTTCCTCTGCTTCTCCCATATAGTAAAAATTTTCGACCTCGTCTGAATGTCTCGTAGATGAATAACTGGAGTTGTCATCTTGCAAGCAGGATGTAAAGGGATATGTGAGGTAGACCAAAGGCTGATGTTCTCTGCATTTTTATACTTACCTTGGTTCCGACGCTGCAGTCTAACCATTGACAAGTGACGATTTGGAACGACAGGGAAGACTGCAGATTACTCAGTACTATCCAATTGGATTTGTGCAGATAGCGTTTTCATAACATGAACGCTGACGTTCGAGCCGTCAAACACAGCTGCAAGGAACTATTTTGGGGGGGATGATCAATCAAACACAGGAACGAAAATGTCAGAAAACAGATGGGAAGTGGGGCCGAAGGGGACGAGTAATCAAGTGCCTGCATCACAATGTTGCGAGTTTGGGAACTGGAAAGTTCCATCAGACCAGAGTTACAATGGCAGAAACGAGTTGGACGCTAGTTCGAGAAGTAAGCTCAGCTCTACTCGTCTCATGTTCAAGCTGTGTACAAGCACATTAGAAATATACAATGGATTTCCTATTTCCTTGTGCTACCGCAAACCAATTCAGTCTGTGGGGCTGCTTTCTAACAACAATATTCGCGTCCAGATTTCAGCGCTGTTGATTTCGTTGATGGGTTTTTTTGGACATTGGAAGGACGAACATCTGTTTTCTACGCGCTCATTCGTCGTCGTAACCCTGGACTAGTCTCCGTGGGCGATTAGGAACTAGATACTATAAGTCTGAGGAACACAAAAAACATAGAGG
Source organism: Termitomyces sp. T70a (assembly GCA_017657195.1). Classification (NCBI taxonomy): domain Eukaryota; kingdom Fungi; phylum Basidiomycota; class Agaricomycetes; order Agaricales; family Lyophyllaceae; genus Termitomyces; species Termitomyces sp. T70a. The sequence continues at coordinate 25,738 of JAGGAT010000338.1, forward strand.
TAACGCACCAGGATATGTCATTGGAACGTGTTCGGCGGGCTTGTAGCCCATGCTCTCACGAATTGGAGGAATAGTTATCGCCATGACCGGTCCAATCACTCCAATAACACAAGAATAGAATATAACCGTGTTTTCGTGAGCCTGGCGTTGCTACAGGACGACCTTAGCAGTAATTCTCATATAGTGATCACACTTTGCTTACCAGGTAACGATAGCTCGAGCGGAATGGGGCGAACAAGGACGCCATATGGATCTTGCGTGGACGGGAACGGACGAGGAAATCCTCCCGCACAAAACAACACAGGCAAACGCATCATTACGTAATATATCCCTCCCTTCTCGCAGTTCCCGTCAACCATGTCTCTGGAAGAAAGCATCAGCTTGGAAGAGACGAACAAGATTCGTATTTCGCTTGGTCTCAAGCCTCTCAGCGAAGATGCTCCCCCTGCCAATGACAAGGAGAAGCAGGCGGAGGACAATTATGCAAAGAGACGACAACGTGAAACGCAAGAACGCGAGTCAAAGTATATATCCTCTCGTTTCGTCGTCACTCTTTTCTCGCGGATTTTCTGACGGGGTTTTTTTTTCTTTGTTTTTTTTTTCGGTATAGGAAAATCGCGGATAGGATAGCCAAGTGAGTGTGGTTTTTATTTTATTCATCTTACGGTCACTTCCATTTCTGTCTCGGGCACTTCAGGCCCAGGACCGTTCTCAATGTGACAAGAGAGCGCCGTTGCTCATGCATGCTTCGATAGGGTACGGAATCGCAAAGAGCTCAATGCGTCGCTCAAAGGCTCGACTCTCGGCGATGCAGATGGTGACGTCGACGACACGCTGAAATGGATCAAGAGGAGCAAGAAGAAGGAGAAGGAGCTTGCGAAGAAGCGGCAAGAGGAGTTGGAGAGTATGGACAAGGTGTTTCAGGATGAATACACTGAACGTACGTTGTATTGAATACATGGTTTTATTTTACTATCCGCTGACTTTTGGTGTTCAGGTGATCTTGAGGGCCTTAAGGTCAGCCATGACTTCGACGAGATGGACGAGGGAGAAGCTCGCATACTCACCTTGAAAGATAGCCGAATCCTCGACAACGAAGGTATGTGTTACTTTCTCAAGAAGACAATCCGTTTATTGATATTTTTGGACAGAGGATGAGCTACAGAACGTCGAGATGGCTGAGAACGAGCGTACTAAGAAGAATAACGAATTAAAAATCAAGAAGCGAGATTACACCGGGTACGACGACGACGAGTTTGTCGAGGGGAATCAAGGCGTGAAACGCTCCGTGCTTGCAAAGTATGACGAGGACATCAATGGTCCTCAAGAGACAGTGAGACTCTTTGTACCTTGCTAGCTTTTGATTGTTGATTGTATTGGAACAGGGATTCCGGTTAGGCAGTTCGGTCGTCTCTACCAAGGTCAAAATGGAGGAACAGAAACACCAGGCAGCTGCCGCAGTGAACAAGTCGCTCCTTTCAATCGACTATAGCAGTGAGTGTTTTCCCCCTCTTTGTGACGTCTTCACTGAAATGTTTGCTAGAAAACTTTGAGATGAATGACTATATGAAAGAAGGCGACGTCGGGTTCAAGAAGCCCAGGGTAAGTGAATTTTACCTGGCGGGTGCATGTTGAACAATTTGTTAATTTTTTTCAGACCAAAAAGAAACGTCCATCACGACGTGTTGCTGAAAGTGAGCCTGTAGCTGATCAAATGGACGTGGACGAGAAACCCATCGTTCCAAGGACGAGGGACCTCGACACCAATTTTGTCGATGACGATGATCTACAAGCTGCTTTGGCTCGATCACGAAAAGCCAAACTACTCAGAGTTAAAAAGTTGACACCCGAGCAATTGGCTCAGAAAAGTAAGTCGTTGTTCAGGCAGGTGTTTGGTTTTTTTTTTCTGTTACTGATTTGTTTCGTGTAGTTGCGGAGCAGCGAGCATGCGATGAAGAGGAAGTTAAAGTTGTTGTCAAGGTAGAGCCTGAGAAGGAAGATGGAGATGAGTCTGGAGGGCTTACTTTTGATGAAACGTCTGAATTTGTGCGCGTCGTCGGCGTTAAACCAGTTGTCAAGTCAGAGCCTAAGGAGGTCTCGGTGGCACCTACGCCGACTGCGGAAATCAAACGACGGTCGGCTTCCAGGGACGTGTCGATGGCTGCAGGAGATGAACCGATGGAGGAGATTGAGGCGGGGGAGGTCGTGGTGAAAGAGGAAGAAGAGGAAGAGGATGAGATGGAGATGTTGGACGCGATTGAGAACGCCATACGCGCGACGGAGATTGAGGAAAGCGGACAAGTGAATGTGAAGCAAGAGGAGGGTGTGGACGTGGACGTGGGCGCTACGTCGTCGGAACAGACGTTTAGTGCGGGCATGGCGTCTACGCTGAACATACTTCGACAACAGGGGCTGCTGGCGCAGCGCGCGTCGGATCAGCAGGATCGCGAGAAGACGCAGTTGCAGCGCGATGTGTGGCTGGCGGATATGCGGCGGCGTGTTGCGCAGCGGGAGTTGGAGAAGATGCAGGCGCGGGGGTCGAATAAGGACCAGGCGCAGCGGGAGTACGAGAACCGGATGCGGGAACAGCAAGAGGCGAGGGATAATTTGGAGATGTTCAAGTCGTACAAGCCGGATGTGAATATCGTGTATTATGATGAGTTTGGGCGGGCGTTGACGCCCAAGGAGGCGTGGAAGGCGCTGTCGCACAAGTTTCATGGGAAGGGGTCGGGAAAGGCCAAGACGGAGAAGAGGCTGAAGAAGATTGAGGAAGAGAAGAAGCAGGCTGCGATGGCGAGTGGGGATACGCCGCTTAGTATGATTAGTGCGTTCCAGCAGAGGCAGCAGAAGACGGGCCAGGCACATTTTGTGTTGTCTGTTGGGAATAGAGGGTATGTGTGTTTTTTTTTAATGGGGTATGGCTTATGATTCTTCTAGTGCGGTGCCGCAAGCGGCAGAGTTTGTTGATGTGCAGCCGTTGACAAAGGGCAAGACTGAGAGGACAAAGAAGAAAAAGGAAGGGAGGAATGCACAGCAGGGGGCGGTGGAGAGCGGGTTCATAACGCTGCCGGCACCGCAAGTGCATTTGCAGGCGAATGGGGAGGGATTGGGAGAGTCGCCGGTGGTGTCGCATAGTAACTCTGCGTCGCCTGCGCCACGGGCGGGGTTCTCGAGGATATCGTCTGCAGTGGATACGCCGACGTCGCAGAGTGGGACGCCGGTGCCGTCGGAACGGCTCAAGGTGGCGTTTGGGTTTGGAGTGAAGAGAAAGGCAGGGGAGGAGGCGCCCGGCACGCCGCCGACAAAGAGGAGATGAGTGTGTGTACGTTATTTTATTGTAAAGGGGTACATGTACAGATATATATATATACCCTATGTAATCAGAGAGAGTTGACGCTGATGAGAGTCAAGTCTTTGGCGAGTGCACAACGATCCTTTTCTCGACCTTTGCCGCTTTCAAAGGCTGCGATCAAGGCGGCTTGGCCTTGGTCGGTCCTGGGGACTGGTTAGCCGGGTTGGTGGTGGTGGAGAGTTGCGACTGACCATTTTACTGGGTGTGCGTTTTGCTCGAGAAGGAGCTTGACGGTTGTCCATGAGAAACGGACGAGTCTGGGGTAGCCGAATGTAGGCTCGATGGATTGTTTGAGCCAAGCCTGTGTCTTTGGGTCTGGGGAGAAAGGAAAGTGAGGGTGAGAAGTGAATTGAGAGACTCACCTGCGGGGTAGCCTGAACACACGGCCTGCTGTGGGAGATGGGCGGGGGTGGCGGGGGGGAGGCTCTCCTCGAATACCCAGTTCTCGAGGCACGCGTCGCGTGTGACTTTGGCAGCGACACTTGCTGCGCCGACGATCTTGAATTTGGAGTCGGCTTGTTTGGTTACTGTAAAGTTTATGCCGGGGAAGAGACTGGAGAGGTAGGCTTGGTAGGTGGTGGTGGGCCCGAGGGCGTCGACGTATACCTGGTGGGAGTGAGATGGGGAGAGGGGAGAAGGGCGTGGCGTACGTACGTCGGAGAGACGGATGCCTGTGGCGAGGACGTCGCGGATGAGGAGGACGGTGGCGTCTTGGGACTGGACGTTGAGGTTGATGGGGGGACGGCGGAGCATGCCGTTGGAGATTGCCTGCGGGCTGGTGGGGTCAGTGGACGCGGGGCGGACTAATGGCGGGAAATACCTTATGACGCGGACAGACCACGCGAGGTTGTCGGGATCGGAGCTGAGAGTATCGAGGAGGCTGGCGCGGGACTCGGGCGTGAGAGTCTTGGAGTCTGCAGCAGAGTCAGGAGCGGACGCAGAGAGACGGGAACGCGGGACCTGCAAAGCCGAGCTGGTCGAGCTGGTGCGTGTATGCGGCGGGGCAGTACGCGACGCCGTAGACGAGCGGGCCGAGCACGGGCCCGCGACCCGCCTCGTCGACGCCCAGGATGTACGGACCCGGCGCACTGGGACGCGGCGAGTGGTGAGTGTACGACTCCACGAGCGCCATGTGGGACCCCGGCCGCAGTGGCAGGGGGGGTGTCACGGCGTAACAACAGGCGTCACAGGGGACGACACCCCAAGTCGACCTTGGCCTCGAGCGTTTGCGTCGAGCTCTGCTGCCTGCTGCTTGCTCACAGGCCCTGCTGTCCCACCCAGCCTCGTCCTGTGCTCTGTCTGTCTCTGCTAGCGAGCCCGTGCCCCCAGCGACCCGCTTGCCCCCGCCTGCGCGCTTCTCAGCCTCACAATGGCAACGGCAGCACGCCAGCAAAAGCCTGCCAGGAAAGGTGGGCCCGACCCTTCTCGGTGAGCCCGGTCCGTCTCGTCTCTCCCCCAGTCCTGCCCTAAACCCTCCCCCAGCCGCATGAATCCATGGACAGGCGCTGCTCGTCCGTCCCCGTCCTTCACGCCCCCGCCAAACCCCCGTGCACAGCCAAATCCTTCTCCTGCCCCCACAAACTTTCCCCCGCTGTCCCAGCCAATCCAATCCCGTGACTCGCCCCATGACCGTGTCCTCCAGTCTCTGTCTGGCCTCACTGTTCGTATTCCCCGTCTTGCTTCATTCTGTTCTCATTATCTCCCAGGGTACCACTGTCTCCATCTCCACAAAGACCGCCCTCCGCTTCCAAGGCGTCGTCGTGTCCACCAGTGCCGAGGGCGACACCACCGGCGTCACTCTCAAGGACGTCAAGGTCCTCTCCACTCCCGGCGCTCCCCCCAAGGACCACATCTTTATCGCTTCCACAAACATCGACTCCTGGTCCTCGGGCCCTGCTGATGCTAAACCACCCAATGGCTCTGGTCAGTCCTGCGTCTCTTGTCATTCAACCTCTCACTGATCCTTTCCCAGCTTTCCGCACAGACACCGATATCAGCGCAAAGAAAGCCCAAGCCCCGGCCCGCGAGCGCGAGCTCCAGCAGTGGTCTGCCGGTCCCGACGGTCCCCTCCAGACCGACGACGATACCTTTGCCATGTCTGGCCCCGCTGCATGGGACCAGTTTGCCGTCAATGAGAAACTCTTTGGTGTAAAGACCGACTTTGATGAGAATCTCTACACAACAAAGCTCGATCGTTCCGCCGCGGACTTTAAGGAGCGTGAACGTCAGGCCCAGCGCATCGCCAATGAAATTATATCTGTACGTAATTTACACTTGGTTCTTGCCGTCTTAACCTCCCTTCCCACAACAGGCAACCACCAACAATCCTCACATTGCAGAGGAGAGGAATTTCCCCGTTGACGATAGCGGTGTCAACGAGGAGGACAAGTTGAGGCTTTTTTGCCATCCGTCTTGACAGGATCAACTCATTATCGCCCCAGATACGGAGCCGTAGTCCGAGGCCAGAACGCATACATTCCTCCAGGTGCAAGGAAGCCTGCACCGCCCATGGCCCCCGCTGCTATCCCAAAGGTTTCTGTCAACGGTCCTGATGGCGCTGCACTTGCTTCTCAGTCGCCTTTGTCCTCCAAGGCTCCTTCTCCGGCTCCCATCAAGGTCTGTTTTACCCTCGTGTTACAACTCTCATTTTTCATCTCTCTTTTATGGCAGCCTGCGGATGCCCTCCCAGCATTCCGAGACTTTGTCACCAACGAGAAGGAACGCCTGACCCGCAAGAGACAGGCTCTCGTCAAGAGCGAGATGGACAAGCGTATGGCCGACCTTGTCGAGTTTAGCCAGAGTTTCAAGGTTTTTCGTCGTGCCATCTCTAGCAACGTCGTCTAAATACCCATTGTAGCTCAACAAACCCATTCCTGACGACCTCGTGCCCATCCTTGCCAAGGACGAGGAAAAACAACGTGCTATTCGGGAAAAGTCGTCTAAAGACGCTACTTCATCCCAGGCACGCAGCATCGGTCCTCCGACCCCTGCCAACGCTGCACGAGGCGCTCAAGTCGCTGCAGCTAAAATAAGTTCGCGCCCTGTACTTCCGCCTGCAGCCAAAACCAGCACTAATCCCGTCGCGGCTCCCTCTGCGGCGGCGACCAAGGGCTCGTCAACGGTCAAGTCTATTCCCTCGTCAGAGACTCCTGCCAAGAAGCCTGCAATGGTCATCCAGCCCATTCCGCCGTTCAAAGGCAGGAAGGCTGTCCAGATCACGACAACACCCACTGCAAACGGTGCTTCCTCGACCTCGAAAGGCGCTGCTCCCCCTGCAAATGGAAGTATGTCGCCTTCGTCTAATCGGCTCAATGTCAATGCATCGTCGTTTAGACCAAATGTTAATGCGAGTTCATTTACACCTGTGAGTGTACTTGTTGGAATTGACCCCGGTTTTGACTCTTGTTTGTAGGGCGGTCCCAACAGTGCTGCTGCTGCTGCGTCCGCTTCGGCGTCACCCAAGCCCAGATCTGAAATGGTGAGTCGTCGAGGCCAGAGTTTACTGTCGTTGCTAAGCTTTCTTGCAGACACCCAATCCGTTCTTTGGTCCACGGTCTATCAAGAAGGGCCCGCCTGTCAACATCAAGGATGATTTTAATCCATTCAAACATGGCGCCAAGCTCCCTGAGCCTGCGACAGTTGGTGTGTCTATTCATTCCTTTTTTGCTTGGGAATGTTGACGCTTTTGATTTAGCCGTTGTATGGCCATATAGTGGTAAACGCTATTCACAAATGTTCCCTCCTCCTCAACACCCACCTCATCAACCTCCTCCTCATAATATGCCTGTTCCAGGCCCACAACCAATTCCTCCCCCATCTTATGAAGAGGATTCAGCAGCACAGGCCGCTGCTCGTGGTGGTGGATATGTTTACGCATATCCGCCGTACGCCTATCCTGGACAAGTATGTTGACAAAAAGAATGATTTGGGTCACGATTTGATTTTCGTTTGTAGCCCATGATGCCGGGAATGCCCCCTCCTGGACCTCCAGGTGCTTATATCCCCGGTCCGTATATGCCGCCTATGCAGTATCCCCCTGGGATGCCACCTCCAAACGGTTAGCTTCTCACGACTTTGTTCTCTCCCTCCCTTGCTTAACTTGCCCATTTCGCAGCCATGTACGCGCCTGCGATGCCTCGTATGTCTTTGTTTGTCTTGTTAGATTCACAACCCTCACTACGTACTAAGCACAAGCTTACATGCCGCCTCCACCGGGCGCACCGTACCCCCCTCCGAACAACACAGGACCACGACCACCTTCGACGCCGATGCCGGCGCACGTGCACCCTTATTACCACCAGAGCCCACAACGTACGGTCCCTCTCCCCTCTTCTCCTCTTTGATCTGTGTTTTTTGTGGTATAGAATGTTGATGATGTTTTTTTTTGGTTTGGTGTTTTCTTTTTTGTAGTGCCGCATGCTGTGCCGTACCCGATGATGATGCCGCCCCCGCCGACGGTTGGTCAGCACCCGTATGAGGGCGGTCCGGCTGTGCCGCCTGTGCAGATGGGTGGACATGCTTGATTTGGATTTGGGATTGGGATTGGGATTGGGGATTGGGATTGAGTTTGAGTTTGGGTTTGAGCTGATTGAGGAGGAGGGAGAGGTGAGCCGGGGAGGAGGAGGGGGAGGCACGGGGAATGATTTTTGGGGGATTTTTCCAAAGTTCCAAAGTTCCAAAGGTCGGAAGTCTCGGAAGTCGCGGAAGTCGGAAGTCGGACGTAGGAAGTAGGAAGTAGGGAAGTCGATATGTGTTTGTTGTGGTTGGTAGAGGTTATTTTACGCAAACCCTGTCGGCTTTTTTGAGCCTCGAGTTTTGGTCTTGGCTTCCTCGCGTTTCGTGGTGATTGTGGTGATTGTGGTGATTGTTTTTGATGTGTTTTTTTTTTCCCTTTTGATGTGACTTTTTCTTTTCCCTGGCTGAGTGGCTGGCGGTGGGGAAGGTGCATGGGAAGGGGGAGCTCAAGGGCGATTAAATCTGCTATAGGAAGGGTGGGCTCGGAAAGGCGTTGGTAGACCACCATATGCGTCATGTGGACTTTTTGAATTGAAATTGGTTGAGGCGGTTATATGCGCGCCCCCCACAGTCTATGAAGGAGTATATGTAGGGAGAGTTACTGATACATGCATGATACGTCTCGTCTGTCTACGATCCGAGGTGGATGGAGAATGTCTGATGAGAGCTCTCAGTATACTCTTTATCCGTTGATGAAGCTGAAAATTCGTAAACGTGTGTCGAGAACTGTATGTATGTAGACGCGGGGAGACTTTACCTCAGAAAAATCCCCGACGATGACGACCCAAAGACAGGCAGCAGCGAGCCCATGGCCCGCAATCAAAGTGTGATTTGTAGGGATGGCTGTGCTCGGCAGGGACGCCGAGATCAAAACTGAGATCACCCCATCAAACTATCGTCGATCTCCTTTGTCCCGCCGCCCGCTGAAACCTCACTTAAAACTCGTCCGAGGCCTCTTGTCATAGTCTGTCGCCGCTGCGAAATGATAAAACGTAAAACGATAAATACCAACAAGGAGGGGCGATAGGATGGATGGAGAAGGCATAGGGAGGAGGGAAGAAGGGAGAAGGTATAGCCGAAGGGATGAGGGATGGAAAATTGTGCTTGCCAAGCACCGGGGAACCTCAGAAACCGGTGCCCAGGCTCGGGCTCGAGAAACGCGACGAACCCGATGCGCAATCACGCGAAGTTACGGTGGTCCGTGCACTGGAAGGCGAGGTATAAAAGGAGAGGAGGTTTGGGGGATTTCGGGCAAGCGGTTTACTTGCCACGGCTTGGAGCCCCCCCCCCCCCCCCCCCCCCCAGGGAGCGGACGTCTTAGACCTATGAGCTAGAGAATTGACTTCGGGTTTACAATTTTGATTACATTCTTTATTTGAACCCTTTCGATCGCGAACTTGAGTTTGCGATTGAATAAATCAATAAAATTGTAAAAACTACTTTACAAAAAGTGTGCGTTTCTGTAATGGAGTCCACCAGAACTTAGTGAATGAAGTTTAAAATAAAAGACCAGTCTGATTCCATTCAGACTACTTTAATCTAAGCTTTCAATTCGCATCATCTGCGAGGGGCTTCTTTTACGTAACAAGCACTTTTTAGGATCTCCATTTGGAATCCACCCTAAAAAGAAACATTAGTTTCGAACCTCCTGGGTCATGGCCTAGGATGTCTAAGGATGACTACTCCAAAGGCAAAATATTCACAACTTCAAGAAACAGGGAAACTAGGGCTAATAGGCTTAGGCCCTATTTGCCAAATCCTGAAGTTGTACTCAGTCAACGAAAAATTTGTACTGAGAAAAGAACTATTAGTTCACAACATCCCATTGTCCCTGAGTATCCAAGTCAATCAAATTGACTAATACCATGGAACAACCAATGAAGTAAAAGATGCCACTGCTAGATAGCAGAGATGCACCCAAGTTAAACATAGAACCTTCTGAGGTTTGCTGGTTTTTACAAAGAATTGTATCTCTATTTGAACATGCTGGTATTCAGGAGAATAAAGAGAGGAAGAAAAGGATATTGGAATATGTAGATGCTCAAACAGAGCAGGAGGAGCTTGGCTTTGATGCATATGCAGATGGATTTTGAGTCCTGCAAATGGGCCATTTCTTTGACATGCACACCAAAGCTACTCCTGCTCTGTCTGAGCATCTACATATTCCAATATTATTTTCTTCCTCTCTTTATTCTCCTGGATACCAGCATGTGCAAACAGAAATACCATCCTTTGTAAAAACCAGCAAACCTCAGAAGGTTCTATGTTTAACTTAGGTGCATCTCTGCTATCTAGCAGTGGCATCTTATACTTTGTTGGTTGTTCCATAGTAATTGTCAATTTGATTGACTTAAATACTCAGGGACAATGAGGGTTGTGAACTAATAGTTCTTTTCTCAGTATGAATTTTTTGTTGTCTGAGTACAACTTTAGGATTTGGCAAATAGGGCCTGAGTCTTTGCTATTGGCCCCAGTTTCACTCTTTCTTAAAGTTGTGAATATTTTGCCTTTGGAGTGGTATCCTTAGGCATCCTAAGTCAAGACCCAGGAGGTGTGAAACTAATGTTTCTTTTTAGGATGGACTCCAAATGGAGATCATAAAAGTGCTTGTTATGTAAAAGGAGCTCCTTGCAGATGATGTGAATTGAAAGCTTAGATTAAAGTAGGCTGAATAAAACCAGACTGGTCTCTTATTTTAAACTCCATTCAAATTATAGTGGGCTTAATTACACACATACTTTTATAAATTAGTTTTTATGATTTTATTGATTTATTCAATGCAAACTTAATTTAAGTTCCTGTTCAAAGGTGTTGAACATAATCCTTGCCTGCACTATTTTGGATATGTTACTCAAAGTGGTGTTCATTTTATTTTGTCTTTGTTTTACTACACTGCACTACTAGCATGTGTTTTTTTTTTTAATGACTCAACATTACTAAAAAATGTCCAACTCTACATCCAACAGCCCTCCAATTTTCCTAGAAGACTAATACTTTGACAGTATGAATTTTTTCCACTTTGAAAGCAGGATACTTATAGCAGCCTGTGCATGTAGCACTAAGAAAATATTTCTAGTGTTCAAAAGCCCAGAAATGAAACCATTATAAATCTCAGAAGGATGAGAAAGAATAAGAATCATCTGTTGACACATCTGATATGAAAGAGACACATCTATACTCTGGACCTGGAGCTCTCTGTGGCTGAAAAAATGGGACATACAAGACATGAATGTTAGCGCGGATAATATACATAGTATGAGTAGGTGGAAAAGAAGTAGGATTGCCAATGTAGGTGTAACAGGCTGTTGATGAATCATGTGGCTCATCAGACCAAATTAAGCAAATCAATCTATCCTGATACTACCTTAGCCAGAATGGGCCCACTGCTACTGCTACTGGTACTGTCGCTTATTCCAAAAAGAGGGTTGCATCTCCTGAAATCAATTACCATCTGAGGATAGGAAGTGTAAGGGCGACCTCCGGAGGTTGTGGCTAATCACACAACTGGCAGAGGGGAATCCAAAGTATATTAAAAGGTAAATATAACAAGA
>JAGGAT010000339.1:0-37087 GCA_017657195.1 Termitomyces sp. T70a
ATTGGTAACCCAGATTCTTGACCAGGCTCATAGCGTGTTGGGCCACTTTGGGGCTCAACAAACAACGGAATATATCCGCTGTTGGTATTGGTGGCCAACCATGGTAGCCGATACACTCGCTTTTTGCACGACTTGTAAGTCGTGCCAGCGGGCAAAAGGGAGCAATCAGCGCCCTGCAGGGAAACTTCATTCCCTGCCCATACCCACCAAGCCTTGGGACTCTATTGGAATGGACTTTATCGGTCCATTCCCAGAGTCTAAAGGTTTCAACTATCTGTGGGTAATCATATGTCGCATGACCAGTATGGTACATCTGGTACCAGTACATACTACCATGACAGCGTCTCAGCTGTCCTGGATTTATCTGCAAGAGATAGTGAGGCTACACAGCCTCCCTAGCTCTATTGTCAGCGACCATGATTCCAAGTTCACGTCAAAATGGTGGCGTGAACTACATAAGATCTTAGGAGCTAAGCTCCTAATGTCTACATCTTTCCATCCACAAACGGATGGACAGACGGAACGCGCCAACCATAGTGTTGGACAAATACTCAGGATGGTCGTGCAACCCAACCAACGTGATTGGGTCAAATGCATCGACCTCACTGAGTTTGCAATCAATGCAAGCGTGTCAGAGTCAACGAAGTATGCACCGTTCAAGTTGAATGGTGGTTACCTGCCCTCCATGATTAAGGAGATCAGGTCTGACTCTGTTATTCCTAAGGGAATATGCAACTTTGCACTGCAAGCGCTGCAAAATCTGGCTGCAGTGCATGATGCTATTATAGAGGCGCATGTTTTCCAAACATGTGCCGCTAACCAGCGGTGCCAGGCTGGACCTGACATTAAGGTCTTTGACGAGACCTCCAATTATACCCTGGAACTTCCGGGAGCCTTGCGTATGTGAAGGCTCCATCCTAAGTTCCACATATTGTTGCTGCAGCCTTACAAGGCCACCAATGATTTGAGATTCCCAAATTGTATGACGCCGCAGCCATATGACTTCAGCACTCCAGATGATCAGGAATGGTTTGTTGATGACCTTATAGGTCATTGGTGGACCAGTTTGGGCCTGGAATTCAAGGTTTGATGGAGCCTCAGGGATATGACTTGGGAGTCGCTGGAGGTATGCAAGGACCTAGAGGCCCTTGACCGATATCTGGAGGTCCAAGAGGTAAAACACCCTGGACAATTAGTGTGACGGAGCATGTCGTGTTAGTAAGCCATGGACTTCTAGTCTGTGGCGTGTTGATATATTAGCCAACTCATGGCTAATGCCAGTGCATGCTGGCCATAGGCGCCGTATTAGTCAGCCATGTGGGGGCTGCTAAAAGGGTTGCCTGTACAAAGTTCTTTTTTTTTTCTTTAACACCCACAGAGTACTACCGTCTGCACAGCCGACCCGCATCACTCTGTCAAAGAAACCACACCTGAGCGATCAGAGAGGGGGCTCTGGCCCACCTCCCCACAAAAATTCAAGCCACGCCAGTGGCTCAAGAGGGGGGGAGCAGAAGAAGGAGAAGAAGGGAGAGCAGGGCCACAATGTGGCCCTGCCAGCGTACGGAGCTTTGAGCCACCCTGTGGCTCAGCAAAGACAAGGAGCAGCTCAAGAAGGGGCTGCAGGCCGCCAGGGCTCGCATATGGGATGCACGTTGTTCCCCCCGTAATTTGTGGAAGGCTCTCCACAACAGGTACGACCACTGCCGTACCAAGATGCATTTTTTGGTGGACAGCCAGCACCCATACAGCCTGTATGGTCACAGGAGTTTGGCCAATATGTGTTACCACAAGTTCCTGTGGTAACTCAGGCTTTTCCAGCAGGTCCTCAAGTACCTGCCACCTTGGCAAACCCCAGGACGAGCCGCAATTGGTTCGCTCCTGTCTCTCCCCACGCGATGGACGTGGATGACACTGCATCAGCAGCACCAACAATGAGTGAGTCGTCAGTGCCATCTCGTGGCTCTGAGTACCCAGGGCGTACAAGTGATGCCTCTGGGTTGAAGAAGAAGGGAAAAGCGAAGGCTTGCGAGCCTTCGCCTAATGTGGAGGCCAATGAGCAACTTGCTCATCTGCTACAGGACCTCCACAATGCTGGAGTACCAGAGGACGTTGGAATGGACGTCCTCAAAAATCCTGTAGTGCAAATTGCACTCAACCAAGTTCTAAATGAACTTGACATTGTTAGACAACAGAGTTACGAGGCCCGATTGGACCTCTACCACTCTGCGATGGGACTAGGAAGGAGAGTAGCTTCCCCAGTTGGGGATTTGCCATGGAAGGCCCGCCAACAGGACCTTCAATCTACCCCTGGGGATAGGGCACCAGCGTTGCCCTATGAGGACATCGGTCCATCAGGGGAGGAGGTGGAGATGGGGGATTCCACCCCCTTGCAGTCAAAGGGGAAGGACGTCAAACCGTCCCCCCCCAAAGTAATTGTGACTGGGTCCATGAACCCAGTACCCATAGTACCCATAGGCTTGTCAAAGCCTATGCCGCCTCCTAAGGGTGGCGCTGTGGCACCATCCAGTCAGTCATCGAAGGAGGGCTCGTCAAAGGGCAACAAGCCTGTTGCCCACCACAAGGTACAGTACCCTCGGAATATACCCGATTGAGCCCATCCCAGCTATATTGAGGTTGACAAACCTCATATCTATACATTCCCCTGCAAGTATCCTGAGCAGCTGCCATCTATTGTGCACCGCAAGGAGAGTGATGAACAATTCTTTGTCATGCAGCCACAGGGCAATGACAACAATGACTCTGGGTCCAACGAGATGGACCCATTGCGAGAATATCAGGAGATTGAACCTGATGATGACGAGATAGCCTGTTGTCTAAAACAATCACACAATGCTAAGGTTGACCAATGCTTAGCTGAGGATGCCAAGAAGTCCAAACAGGACTTTGAATGGCTCAATGATACAGTGCCTGGCTGCCTTCCAGACGGCTGGGAAACTACTTTTGTCAACAGGCGTTGGAAACACCAGAATGACTTTAGGGGCATTTTGCACCCTAACTTCTATTGGTCACCAATGACCAATGTAGTATATGTGGGTGAAGAGGCAAAGATTGCCCACACTCACGAGCTGGCTGGGATGGTATACTCCACCCAGTCTTACTACAGACTCTATCGATGGGTCCCACAAGGGATGCCCATGAATCTTGAGCAGGTATGCCTGCTCGTACGAGTTACCAAGGAGAATGGTACCTCAATGACACTTTGGAAATGCATTCACGCAGCGCTCCTTCTCCAGGAGTTCCATAGGATCTTCTATTTCATGCACAGTATGTGGCAGGATTGGTCTATGCACCGAGTCCTTGAAATAGACACGGCTGATGTTGTGCACCGCCTACTGAGCGACGATAGGCACTGGCTACCAGTGCCTCTACCTTCACGTGCATCGGCCATGTTGGGCTGACCAGATAATTCGACTCATGGTGTGGGACTACCTCAGGTCCCCATTGAGCACCATTTTGAGATAGATCGGTGGGCACAGTACTTACTGCACCATGGTCATCCTGGATCCCAGAACTTTGTGTCTGGGATTGCTATGGATATTGCTGGACGAGTCAGCCGAGGCGCTGTCTTTGGCTACATCCTAGCACGTGCACTGGCACCCACTGGTGCCCATGCTCGTGCTGCATACATGAAAGCCTTTGCTCTTGTTGCTGCTCACCCATGCCTCTATGCAGAGGCTGTGGACATGTACAATCAGGAAAGCACGAGGCCCTTTGAGGCCATCAATAACTATAGCTTCCCATTGCACAGGCTCTACGTTGAGCCTGGGCAAGTCACTAACCTTGGCAATACAGAGGTGCTTTGCCACCTCCTCGCCAACAGGATTCCATGTATGTGGATGGACCATACATATACCTATGGCATACACTACCTGGACTATCACTGGTCCAGGAGTGGTCTTCATACCGACCTCTTTGCAAGCATCGATGATGATAGGCATTGATGCCTGCAGCTCTATGGAGCTCCAGAAATCTTGCCTGGATACGACGGGTGGTACGAGCCCACCCCTGACAATCAAAAACACTTCTGCGTTCTCCTTCAACTCTTGGAGGCCAAGGACCTCCAGCCACTTTCAGATCAAGAGTGGCTTTGGTATGGCAAAGATGCCAGGTTTATATACCTGGCCAATTGCCCAGTGGCAGCTGTTCACGCTGCTCAGGCACCACCATCTCTGGTGATGACCACGACTCCGCCAAGGGGACCTGACAAGTCCCTCATGCAACCAGATCCATTGGAGGAGACTACACCTGAAGTCTCCTCCCCTATGCCTGTACCAGACTCTGGTACTGTGCAGATGGAGACACTTCCCATGCCTCCAACCGCTATGGAAGAGTCTGACAATGTTGATACCACCATCGTTGATTCATACCCACCCCATGAGATGGGATCTAGTGAGACTGCAATCAACATTGCAGTCTTCAGGCTCCCAGCTGAGGCCACAGATCACCCTGTCGCCTCGGATCCCTTTGCTTCAGTCAACACTGAAGCTGTGGGATGGGATGAAATGACAGCTGTAGCGGAATCTGCACAAGATCTTATGGACGTAGAGGCCACTTAATGTGGTCTCTACAATATTCCTGGATGGATGGGAAGGGCTCATCAGGAAGAGACCTATGCCAGTCCCTTCAAGTTGCTATATTGCGCTCTAATCGAGACGCAATTAGGTGAAGTCCAAGCAGCGCGAGTTGTGCATATGCGCGACTTGCATGGCTGCTAGAGACCTTTTCAAGGTTCTCAGAGAGCTTCTGATTGCTCTCCGGGGCCTCAGTCTCTGGTGCAATAAGACCGAAGCTGCCTGCTCAGTCTCCTCTGATCACCTGTGTTCACCACAATGCAGCTCCGTTGTACCCACTATAAGGGAACTGTTGAAGTCTCTAATAGCAAACTTCTGGAACCTGAGAGGAAAACTTCAGCGGCTAGAAAGAACTTGCAAAATGGGTGGGACACTATCTCCTGCCCTATACCCTGCATTTAATTTATTTTTATTTTATTTTATTGATGAGACCCATTACGGTCTCATTTGTTTTTGTTGATTAATTATTCAATGAGACCTGTGATGGTCTCATGAGAGGGGTATGTAACGGATCGTGCTCGTTACAGCACTGGTATAAAGTATTATTACTTTATAGTTATTATTTTACTTAGTTATTATGTAATTACTATATAAGTTGTGAGGTTACTTACGTAACCTCAAATAGTCTTTTTGCACAACCATAGCCAGAATCAATTGATAGGTTCTGACTTACGGTCTCGTGCATAAAAGGCTCAGTAACTGCATTACAAATTTTTAGATACCAACAACAGTATAAAACTAAGAGATGATAAAAAATTAAAATTATATACATGTGTTTATACAAAAAATAAGCAATGATAAGCAAAGATAACTAGCAACAGATAATGACAAATATACATTAAAATCACATAGCAAAAACTTTTAGATACAAAATTTAAGGAAAAGAAGAGGGGTAAAATTGAAGTTACAAGTGTAGATCTTGAAATTTGTAGGAAAGTCTAAAAATAGAAGGCAAAAACATCAATCTTCTGCTTAAAAAACAAGTTTTTTCTTAATGTCCAAGAGATATATTAGCAGAATCAAGCACTTTAATCAAATTATCATTTTTTCTATAATATATTATTAGACAATGATATTGTAGAATGGCTTAAGAATGATACAGTCAATTATATCATAACATATAAGCTCATAATACATAAATATAATAATGCATAGCTTTTGAGTTGGAACTAGAGTAGTTCTCACCCAAATTGCATACATAGGCTTGATGACTTAGATACACATTATGAAGTGGAGTAAGATAGATTTATATGAACTTTATGAAGAACAGATGCAATGAATTTTCATATAGTATCTACAAAATTGAAACATTATGTGATATACTGAAAATAGAGGGCTGAATAATTTTTTTTTACCCATCTTCTTTTCAACCATGCTACTAGACTCTGAGTCTGCATGCTGAAAGCCTTGCAAAATGCCTACACTATATGTAAAATGCAGACAAAAAAGAAGAAAAGGTAAAAAATACACTTAAAACATCTTCAACATTAGATAGGTATGAGCATTTAACTTTTTACAATTGGTTGACAGACTTGAAGTTCATAGACACTTATCCTGCAATATCTCAGAAAAAGATCCATAGTTATTTTAGATCAAAGACTGAAGCTCTCATCTCCATGCAGTCAGCCTTATCTAAAAAAAATCAAGGTATGACAGCAGTTAGAGGCTTGTGCACAGGAAAATCCCACTGCACTGTCAAGCAAATAAACACATGTTGTAATATGAATAGACGTGAAGAAAACTCTTCTTCTCTGGATAAAGCACATAGAATACAAAGAAGAGTTCATCACAGGCTTGATGCTGAAGGAGAAGAGGCACAGATTTTAAGATGAGCTAGAAGTTTCTAAAAATGAATGGCTTCTGAATGATGGCTGAATTCTATCATTTTATTGGACATAGAACATTAAAGAGCATTATAGGCATGGTAAGATGGAGTTGGTTGATCTTGCAGCTGTTGAGGCTGAGCAAAAGCACATTCAAAATATTTTGGCACTATATGAGTTGTGCAACCAGTTGAATAATGATGAGACAAAATTGTTTTCATAATAAGTGCCCTTTTAACTCATGGTAAATTCAGTGTAATATACAATGCACCTCCAGATCAAGGCTTGTCAACAAAGCAGATGAGTAGGAAAAAGATGGAAAAGTTTAATATCATGCTCTCATTTGCTTGCAATGCTAATGGCAGTGAGCAGATACCAGTATTTTTATTAGTAAATCAAAGATGCCATGCTGCTTTAAAAAACAATCACCAATTTAAAAAGAGTTCTACTATTGTAACAATAAGAAAGCTTGAATGACATCTGAATTATTTGAAAAGTGAGTTGATTAGCCAGTATTTTTGAACATCACATACTAATCATGAACCTAAAATTGATTAAAATATTTGATTTTAAAATGACAGTGGAAAATTGCCACATCTGCCTTCTCTTCAATAATTTTTCTGGTCATTTCATTGATTACAAGCTAAAAAATATTCAGTTTGTATATTTTGAACTGAATATGACATCATGTGTTCAACTACTTCATGCTAAAATCATTTGGTGCTTCAAAGCATATTATCAAAGTGCATTTGCTGCTTGTGCAATTGACTTTGATGAGGCAGGTGAGTGAACAATTTATAAGATCAATCAACTTGTAGCAATGTTGATGGCAACTGAAGCTTAGAACAAGAAAACAATTGTGAATTGCTGATGTTATAAAGGAATATGACCAGAGTATGTCATATTGATTATTCATCTGTTTACTTATCTACTTACTGAATTGCATCTCAAAGATGCAATAGACAACAATGGACAGATATCAGCAGTGTGCACAGATATTGGAGCATGGACTATCATTCAAAACTTTGCTGTTTCCTATACTATAAGCTTGTTTAGTGCAGAGAACTAACTTTAGGAGCACTTAGAAGACTAATATAATGAAAAGGATTGGTAAGCAGCTCATAAGGCTATGATGGATGCTGAGGATAATGCTCAAAAAAGCACTAGATGCAGTGAACTCACTTTCATCAAAGAGTTGGCTCCCAAAACTCACAATTCAACTCCCAGGCCAACCAATTCCTCAAATAGTTGCTGTGAAAGATGCACTTATAAAGTCTGTTCAAAGATTAGCAGAGGGAAATTGCATTTTTAGAGCACCATCCACACTTGAGGAACTTGTTGATCCAGTGGAGGAGTGCACAAATGCTGACACACTCTATATCAAAGGTGATGTCACAAAAGTTATTGCTTAGTACAGCAGGAGATACAGGAGAAAGCAGATAAAGCCAATGGTATAGAGATAGAGGATTTGGATGATGAACCTGAGAAGGTCAATTCCAAGAAGAATTGTTCATGTGCTGAGGTCCTTGCATTGCACAAAAAACTTGAAAGAGTTTGTTTGAAACCTAGTGATTCTAGTTTTTATTTTGATCTTTTCAGGCATCTGAGAAGTTTCAGAAAGCAGTTGCTTCAAATAAGTACATGCAGTAGACACTGCTAGCACCTGTAAGGGCAAGGCTTAGCGTCTGCGGAACTCCTTCCTCAGAGCGGCAATGCGAGCATCAAGCAAGAGTCAAATGGGCACAGAGGCAGGCAAGAGTCGGGCGAGGGGCAGGTAATGCAAGCAGAGGGTCGGATGTCACTAGGAAAGCTTACAGTCGAGTTGGTGGATAGGCCAGGGGAATGCTGCTATTGTTCAGCCTGGGGATATGCTATCCACAGACTGCCTATATATACTACATTGGTGGCTATACAGTTACTAATACTATTTGACTAAGCAGGCCTCGGTATGTAATGGAGTATGACTAACAACAATTGATGCTGAGTAAGGTCCATGCATATGACTCATCAAGGCTGACTACTAGAAGACAGAAGGGGATAGAATGGGCTGAGTGGTTGTTCGGATGTGCTAAGAGTAGGTGCATTGTCAGACTAAGCTCAGAATAGGGTTGGACACGGTCCAGAGACTGGTCCCCTTACAGCACCAGAACTTGTTTCCGTCAGAAAAAGTGACAAAGAAATGTGTCATGCCATTTCCAATGTACATATTTCCAAGAGAAAAAGGTTTGAGACAATAAAAAATGCCTTTTTTCAAGGCAAAAAGTTGCCAAAGAAATGGCATGACACATTTCTTTGTCACTTTTTCTTTTTCTGGTGGAAACAGATTCTAGCACCTGCAGTGAGAATAGAAAATATGTCCTCTACAATGTCACACTTTTAGTGGGGATCACAGAGAGTTACACATGGTCTTGCATGAATTTCATAATGCATAGGGTTTTTGTTGGAGTTTGGACCTTAACTTGAAGCCTCTATACAAAGGTATTACTATTGATACCTCAGTCTCATATAAGCAACTGTATTAAACTGTACCTATACAAAGGTATTAGAATTGATACTGTTATAATATAGTCAGTGGTAAGTTTGTAGTGTAGTGTCATAGTTGGCTCATCTTCAGTCTCATATAAGTGACTGAGGGTGTTGTATCTAAATGTCCATTTATTTCTCCATTGTCCAAGTGTACAATGTTATTCTATGGTACAGTTAGTTGATGGATATGATGAAATGTAGGTGTTGGTGATGTACCCTCAGTCCCATATAAGTGACTGAGGGTTCTTATGACAATGAGTACGTATATATACATGTGCACAGACAATGGAGTCATTGTCCGTTAATGTGTGATATGTGGCAATAATGGAGTGGCCACCAATGTGATATGTGGTGAGGTTGAAAGGGTAATGACATTGTAGTTGATGGTGTTGATGCGACCTACTAACACTCCTCCTCACCAAAAACTTTGATGTAATTAGTATCTCCTCCTCACATGGATCATGACGTTTACTGGAGGCTGAGTAGTGCACAAAGTCATGTAAATGAGGGAGTAGCAAGAGTCTTTGTAAATAGATCGGCGACGTTGTATTTGGTGTTGACATAGCATATGCATATTTTGCCTGCTTGCACGTGTTCACACAAAAAATGGTACTTGATATCTACATGTTTAACATGTGCATGAAGCATAGGGTTTTTGGACAAGTTTATGGCTGCATTGTTGTTGCATAAGATGGGTGTGGGTTCACTCATCTTGTCATAGCCGATTCCCTTTAGTAAGGTGCGTAACCATATGCACTCTTGTGCGCTCTTGAAAGCAGCCATATATTTGGCCTTGCAGGATGAGGCTGCAACTGATTTTTGTTTGCGAGCCGCCCAAGAGACGACCCCCAAGCCTAGGCTCCATGCATAGCCCCAATGCTGCATTGAGTGTCCAGGCAATTTGCCCAGTCCAAGTCAGTGAAGCCCGTCAAGTTGATGGGGTCGCCTTTCCCTCCAAGTACAAGCTTCAGGTTTTGCATACCCTTTAGATATTGGACGAGTTGCGTAGCTGCTCTCCAGTGGATACTAGTGTATGAGTCAACATATTGGGTCAACTGTTGAACCACATACATGATGTCTGGCCTGGTAGAAATGGCCACATAGAGAAGGCAGCCAATGAGGGATCTGTAAGGCATTTTTACAAGGGCATTGATCTCATTTTTGGGGAGGGAGGACCTGTCAACTCTGTGGAGTTTAAGGCCAGGTTCCATGAGGAGGGAGAGTGGCGTAGCAGCTGATTGGCCAAATTGTGAGATTGTCTTGTCAATAAGGGCAGTTTGTGACAGTTTCATGGTGTGATGTTCAAGGTCCCACTCAACTGCAATGCTGACAACAAATCTGGGTAAGCCCAGGTCAGATATGGTCCACACGGAGCATAGTTGATCTTTGAATTATTCATTTTCAGCTTTGCTGCTTGCAATTGAGAGAAAGTCATCAATATGTACTGCAGCTATCATGGTGCCTGTATTAGTTTTGCGGTAATATACACATGATTTGCAGGACAGTCGTGTGAAGCCCCATGAGAGCATGTTACTGTTGAGGGTATGATTCCAGATGCGGCTGGCTTGTTTCATACCATACAGCCCATGCAATAGGCACCATACCCAGTCCTCTTTCCCTGGTTCTTCAAATCCATTGGGCTGTTCCATGTATTGGGTCTCCTCCTCAGGAAGCAGCCCATAGAAAAACACTGTCTTGATGTCAATTTGGGTAGTGTCCCACCCTTGTGTGGCAGCGAGGTGCAGGAGTATGCGCCATGATTCCATGCGTGCAGTTGGTGAAGTTGTCCTAGTGTAGTTCTGCCCATAGATCTGCTCATAGCCTTTGAAGACAAGGCAAACCTTGAAGCAAACCGCTTTCCCATTCTTGTCACGCTTGACCTTGAACACTGGTCAGCCTTTTCAAACCTTGTGCTCTGCCAGTACCTGATGTTGTGGTATTAATTTGTATACACCCATACTTTTCAGAGATTCCAGCTCAACACGATATCCTGCCTCCCATTCCTTGGCATAGGCTGATGCCATTGCTTTGTGCCACGTTTGCGGTTCATCGCCAGTGTCAATGGATATTGGGTCCCCTAGTGATTCTGCAACTGACAGCAAGTGGTTGATTGCATCTGTTGATGCCAGGTTGGCCATGTCAGGGATGAGATCGTCATTTGTTTCTCCTACTTCCAGATTGAGAGGTGTGTGGGCATGACCCTGTAGCATGTTATCATCTTGACGTTCTTGGATCCTTGAGGCACACAGTCAGTCTCCAGCAGCGCAAGATTCTTGAATGGCCATCTCAAGGCAGGTGATTGGTGGGTTGTCAGGCCTGGCTTTGGCTGTGGGAATTGGAATGCGACCGGAACATCAGAGCAAATTAGATCCTGGTGCGTCGACTAGTGGTTCAGGTTTGTTGTTTGGTGTGGGTAATGGAGCTAGCGAGATGTCCTCATCATTGTCAGTGGCAAAGGGGGCATCTGTGGATGTTTCCTTGACCCTGGTGATTGACGTCAGCTTGCTTGTTGTTGTGAGCGCAACAGACATGGTGGGCACTATGTTCTCAATTGGCACAGAGTTTGGCATTGTGCTTTGGCATTCAATGAATTGAATGTGATATGACGTGTAGATTTTCTGAGTCCTGGGGTCATAACATCTATAAGCCTTTGAGTTTTGTGCGTACCCAATAAGGATGCACTCAACCGAGTGTGCATTCAACTTTGGGTTGTGTTGGCCCTGAATAAGAACAAATGCATGACATCCAATCTCTCTCATGTATGAGTAGTTGGGAGCTCTTCCATACCATAGTTCAAATGGTGTTTTGCCGTTTAGTAATTTTGTGATTGTTTTCGCATGCAGGTGTGTGGCTGTAAGATAGAATTTATCCCACAGGGAGTCAGGGCACTTAGCGGCAAGTCTCATTGTTCTGGCTTTGCCTTGGAGTGTTCTGTGCATGTGTTCAACTTGTCCCATGTGTTCTGATATATATGGTGCTGCATATTCATGGCACATTCCAGTTGTTGCTATCCATGCTTCCATTTGATGGCTTTTTAATTTGCTGTTGTGTCCCATATAGTAGATTCCAACTTTGAGTCCTGTTTCGAGCTCCCTTGCCTTCTGCCATGCTTGGAGCGCTGCAAAAGCGTCACTCTTTGACTTCAGAGAGATGGACCATGGCATATTTGTGTAATCATCAACAAGATCCATAGTGTATTTGTTCCTAGTACAAGACTGTACACTCATTGGTCCAGCTAAATCTATCCAGACTATTTGTAGTTTTTCAACTGCTCTATGCCCTTCCTCCTGCACCTTGCACACCGGTGTCTTTGTCTGTTTGTCAAGAATACAAACGTCACATTTAGGCTGTGCAAGGGGGGGGCAGAGGGCGTACCTGGTAGCATGCTGGTTTGTGTCATAGTGGCGATGACTTGATAATTTGCATGTCCAAGGCACCAGTGCCAAGTATCAAGGTGAACAGGAGTCTGTGTTGCTGTCATGACATGCTCTGCAAATGCTGATTGCAGCTCGAGTGTATATAGATGTCGTCCTGGAATAAGGAGACCAGCAGCAAGAAAGGTTCCACTTTTCTCATTGAGTATGGTAACGCCAGTCCAACTGAAGGTGATGATGGTGCTCATGCCAGTAGCTAGCACTAATATCAAGATGAGTTGCACTGTGGAGTTTGGGATGTAGAGGGCATTCTCCAAGTATATCTTGGTTTGATTCTGGACCTGTAGCCTGATTTGGCCTATGCCTACAGCCTAAATAGATGTACCTCCAACACCTTTAACCGCTCGTGGGGGTATGGGTTTCAATGAAACAAAGTCTGATGCACATGGGAAGATGTGCACGGTCATGCCGGAGTCCATATAGAAAGGCTTCTCTGCAACCAATATGAGTCATGTGTTGCTGGAGGGATCAGAGGGGACGACAGCTGTGGTTGCTAGGATAGTTTCATAGCCAGGGATTGCTGGAATCATGTGCATGTTCCAGTTAATACTTGCTCTTAGCTCACAGTTGTCAGGATCAAGGCTGTTGTCATCTATCGCCATGGATCCTTGATACTCAAAGTGGTCAGTGGTATTGTTGAGTGCAGAATTGGCAATTCCAGCAAATTCAGCTTGTTTGGCCTTGAGTTGAATCTTCTGAAGGTGTGCTGTGTCCACAATATATGCATGGCCATTCAGATCTTTGACTGCGATGCCATTTTTGATGGTGTTGCTACTAGCTGATGAGTTTGTTCCTCCTTTATGGTCTCCTCCTTGTGCGGCCTTCCATGCAGCTTTTGACTCGTCAATTGTTTTCCCAGCCATGCCCCCCCTGGCCTAATGCACCACTCTTTGGTATGGCCACGGCAGGACTTTCCAAGGGCAAGACACACACTGCAGCAAGGGAACTCAGGCCCATGATTGTGACCATTCTTGGATTCACAGGCAGTTAACGCAGTGTTGGTAGTGGGAGATCTAGAGAGGGTGGTGAGACTGTCAACAGTCTGGAAGAGTTTGCATATCTGGGAGGCTGTGTATGGTGCATCCTTTGAAGAGTCAGCAAGGCTGTGTGAGACTTGCGTCTGGAGTGATTCGAAAGACTTATCATTGATGCAGTTTAGCAGGGCAATGCATTTAAGTAGGTCCTTGTCTATTGTGCCGATGGCAAAGGCATGGTCAACCAGCTCGCGGATCTTCTGGGCAGTAGCATTAATTGGCTCTGCAATGGGCACGTAAGTTGATAAGGCTTTGCAGATGAGAGCCACCTGCTTCACAGGTCCTTCATGATGGGCTTGTGCCTTCAGGGCATCATAACACTCCTTGGCTGTCCCGTTGGTCTCAAGGCCTTCCTGCTCAGATTCTGAGATCACTGCATGGATAACACCAATAATGAGGTCATTGTTAGACAACCAGTTAGTGCATGCATTAGGCTCTGTGCTAGGGTTGGGGCTGGTGATCAGCCTCTGTGGGTTCTTCTCTGATGCAAAGATATAGCGGTCAAGTCCACTCTGTTGGAGGAAAATCTCTAGTTTTGTGGACCACTTCGTGAACTCGCCAGTTGTATGATCAAAAGAAGGTTTGGAGGATGGCCAATGAGCATTGAGCTTAGCTGGTCGGATGCATGGGTAGGTGGCGTCAGTGGATAGCATGGTTGTAATTGTGGTAGAGATAGATGGGGAGAGACAGATCCCAGCACTCTAGTTGCAAGAGTAGACAAAGGAATTTGGCTCTAAGTGCGAATACAAAGGTGTAGGTGATTGGCGAGATTGGTGCCTGCAGGGTCCAGAACCGAGAGTGCCAAGGTAGTTATTGTGAAGAGACAAGAGGAGCAGGCTGAGGTAGTTCTTGTGTTTCTGACTGACTATACGAGTGGGGTATGTTGTCAGCAATGGCCCATAACCTGTTAGAATTAGAGACGTATTTTAATCAAGAACACTAAGAACAATGTTATTCCTCAGTCCTGTATAAGTGACTGAAAACTGTACCTAAGAACAATGTTATTCTACGGTACAGTTAGTTGATGGATATGATGAAATGTAGGTGTTGGCGACGTACCCTCAGTCCCGTATAAGTGACTGAGGGTTCTTACAATGACGAGTACGTATATATACATGTGCACGGACAATGGAGTCATTGTCCGTTAATGTGTGATATGTGGCGATAATGGAGTGGCCACCAATGTGATATGTGGTGAGGTTGAAAGGGTAATGACGTCGTAGTTGATGGTGTTGATGCGACCTACTAACACAGACTACATCGCACTCAACAAAATGTAGTGAGAGAGAAATGGCATGGAAATATGGTGGCTATACACTTAGGAAACAACTGCAATCGGTTACGGTCATTGCCAGACCTCATCTAGTGTTAGAACTGTAGCAGAATCTATGTGCAGGCTAGACCATCATCCAGATCAATCACATACAAGTAAATCCTTAGTGACGTGCAAACGGACTGAATTATCTGTACCTAGTATACGTAAATCTAGGTACAATTGTGGTCAATATGAGTAGCTGTGTAGTAGTTGTACGTAACGTACCCTCAGTAATGTGCAAACGGACTGAGGGTACTCAGTACTAGTCGTGTCATATATATCTGAGGGAGAGAACAAAATATGCGTAGTCAAAGCGAGGGTGGCCAGTGTGGACCTGACAATGGTCTTCGTTGTACTCGTCGAATTATCACATACTACATCACAATGTCCCGCTTGTCGATTCCTAACATAGGCAGTGATGAGGGCTGAATCCTTGTTGGGCTTGATGTGTGTCATGAAGGAAGGCTGGTAGCTGGGCAGGTGCCTATAGGGGGGGACCGTCTCAATGGTATTTGGATCAATATCTGCAAAAGAGAAGAGGCTGTGGAGAGGTGACTGGCGCACAAGGCATCTTGCGGTGGAGCACACCTGAAATCGCACAGAAAATCTGAGTCACACTCCGTTAGGTCAGGAAATTTGGCATCACAGTATGCGGGACTACACAACAATACAAATTGGTACGAAACGAGGAAAAGGAGTTTGAAATGTGCGATCCCATGGAAAAGCCCTTGGAAGCAATTGCTAAGCATTGCAATGCTGAGAGTGAGGCGCTAGCAGAATCTACATCGTGCGCTAATAGGGTCCAGCTTGGTCGGATGGGAATGCCATTGCAACGTACCTGTCCTGTTTCAATCCTTCAGGTGGCGACAAGCCTCTGCGTCTTCCCGTCTCGAGTCTATACAGATCTTATACTCCTGTCTTTTTATGTCTCTGCAGTAGTAATGGCCCAGACGTGGAAACCTAAACCGAGCCATACAATAATCGTACCCAGTCGGCTTCAACTTGTCACAGTTTCGCAACCAATCCAAACGAGTCCGATACCTAGCGGCTATACATGTGTTATACTCCCTTTGCTTCTGTACAACACTAGAATCATTGAGCATTGATAACCTGGTCAAATCAAACATTCTTACAGTTTATCATCTGCGTGGTTAAAAAAAGAAGTTAGATCAGAAAAAAAAAAACTGTGGACGCGGTTGTACAACGCAGGAAATACTTACAGAAACTATCATGATCGGCATCTGAAGTGACATTGGTATCCGCCTGAGTGGGTGTGCCGGTGACATTGACCTGAGTTTCCGCCTGTGTGGGTGTGCCGTTGACATTAGTTTGAGTCTCCGCCTGACTAGGTGTCCCAATATTTATACTCGTGGGCGTGCCGATGATGCCGGTCACAGTGGGAATGAGCTGAGTCTCTACCAGAGTGGGCGTGCTGACACTTATACTCGTAGGTATGCCGGTGACACTGAACTGAGTCTCTGCCAGAGTGGGAGTGCCGACATTTGTGCTCGTAGGTATGTCGACATCTATACTCGTTGGTATGCCAGTGACACTGACATGAGTCTCCGCCTGACTGGGCGTGCTGACATTTATACTCGTTAGCGTGCTGATGACATCGACGTCCTTGCTCGTGCTGGTCACAGTGACGATGAGCTGAGTCTCTGCCAGAGTGGGCGTGCTGACACTTGGACTCGTAGGCACACCGAGCTGAGTCTCGGTCTGACTGGGAGTGCCAACATATATACTCGTTGGCGTGCCGGTGACACTGACCAGAGTCTCGGCTTGACTGGGCGTGCCGACATTGATACTAGTTAGTGTGCTGATGACATCCACAGCTTTACTCGTGCCAATCACGGTGACAATGAGCTGAGTCTCCGCCTGACTGGGTGTGCCGATACTTACACTCGTCGGTGTGCCGCTGACATTGACCTGAGTGGGTGTGTCGACAATCGTGCTTGTAGGCGTGCCGGTGACATTGACCTGAGTGTCCACTTTAGTGGGTGTGCCGACATTTGCACTCGATGTGCCAGGGACATTGATCTGAGTGGGTGTGCCGACGTTCGTACTCGTAGGTGTGCCGGTGACACTGACCTGAGTGTCCACTTTTGTAGGTGTGCCGACATTTGTACTCGATGTGCCAGGGACATTGATCTGAGTGGGTGTGCCGACGTTCGTACTCGTAGGTGTGCCGGTGACACTGACCTGAGTGTCCACTTTTGTAGGTGTGCCGACATTTGTACTCGATGTGCCAGGGACATTGATCTGAGTGGGTGTGCCGACATTCGTACTCGTAGGCGTGCCGGATACAACAACGCTTTTACTCGTGGACGTGACGACATTGGTGCTACTGCCAACTACATGGAACAGGAAAAATTATGTGAAATCCAAAACAGTTCACATGATTGAAGAAGATAGCAAATACTTACGGACAAGAGTAGCGCCAGTTACACCTGCATCCACTTTGATAGTAGACACGCCGAAAAGACCATGGGAGACAGCCACAAAGGTGGTGAAGACAAACAGAGAACCAGTACGGACGGAACGCATTGTTCCTGGTTTCGATTGCGAGGTGGTGGTTCAGAGAGCGTGTCGCTCGAAAAAAAAATCAAAGGATGTGGCTCGGGCAGCAGTTGGATTCAGAGCCGATAGAGAAAGAGTTTCAGACGGTCAGGCTTTATACAAGACGTCCGACAAAGCTTACAGTCGAACTAGCTGTCAAAAAAAGCCCTGGCCCTCCTGGACCGAGTCTATAATTTATTCGGGCTTTTTGAGCCGAGCTAGGCTTATCAAATCACTCATTGTACTCAAGGTCTCGGGGTTCTGCATGAACCCGGTTTTTTTTTCTCCACCCCGAACATGCATGCATGACATACCCTTGTAAGCATTTCTTGATCTTGAAGAATACAAAAAGTGCAAAATATTCCGTGATCGCCCCATGAATGATGAAGTGCATTGTTGTGGTAGCTGATTCAACGATAATCACTAAAAAGCAGCAGAGCAAAGGAGCAATTTATTATTCAGCGGCCACGATTGAATTTTGCTTGGATTGATCTCCGGCACCGGTGGCGCATGATTCCACTTTTAGGACTTACGATATCTCCATTGCGAATCTTTCCTTTTTCGGTCCTGGACATACACACACACAAAGCGAGGTCTATTTTCTGTCATGGTTGCGGGCTTGGAAACACCTCTTCCTTGCACTTACATACGATTTCCCGCGGCCCTATAAGATCCATTGTCTCGTGGAGACCGAGACATAGCTTGAGGCTGAGCCTTAGCTCCAAGACAAAAGCCGGCCTGGCTTAGCTGGAGTCTGGAAACCGTGCCTTTGTTTAAAATAACGAGAAAAGTAACCCGCAAGGACGGGCCGATGCAATGCATGGCATGCTCCCGAGGTCTAAGGGTCTATTGAGGAGTTGGGTATATATACAGATTCCAGTATCCACTGGAACCCATAATGGCCCTTTGGTGTCCAAGCAAGACCTTGATATGTCACCCTCCTGTCCTCTCTGATAGCCAAAATTGCAAACTCCAAATCCATCATGATACCACACAGTTTTCCCTTTTAGGTCCACTCGAAAAAAAAACAGTGCTTGAGGTATCCCGGGACCGACCCCAAATGGCTAAGGAAAATCCTACGTTTGAGCTAATAGATCGCATGATCGATTCAAACCATGATAATAATACTCCGGGTCGGTGGTTATCCTGATACCAATTTCAGCCCTGACTGCAAAAGTAATCATGAAAGATATTCATTCTGACTTTCACAAATTATCTGGCATGCTGGTATGCTATATCGACTTTATCAGGCCCATGTTGGCACAACCAAAGCCACGATGATGTCTACGTTACTTGGGGTCTCATACACACTCACTGAATGTCTTTATAATCCCGCCTCTAAAGTCATAACGTCCACTTGCTGTTACTCTATATTTACTCCTGACTCGATCTGCCGAAAACATACACCGAGCATATACTGCAGGAATCAAAAAAAAAACATGAGCTGATGTAATGTCAAGAATTAAAACACTCAAATATTTCCTGGAGATTATTTTAGGTGCAATTAATCTCTTGATAGATCTTATGTGTGATCAAACAAAAGCAGAGTAAGAGGATATATCTATCGGTTTTCGGACTATAGAGTAACCAAGCTATGGCAAGTGTCGTGTCATGAGCCTTTTTGCCTGATCTTCTTCACATCACCCACACCCGCAGACGTTTGAAACAGACAAACGCAACATCAAAACAATGCATTGCAAGAAAAAAAAACCTAATCCAAACTAAGTTTAACGATTACACGTGTATAACATTATCTGTCCGTATCAGAAATTTCACTACCCATTCTCCCAAATTCCTCGCTATACAGCTACAAGCCTAGAAGAAGAGTTGATCACCGGAAACTCCTCGATCCCCATCAGATGCCTGTTCCTACGGAGTCGAAGAAGAAGCCAGGGAGTATATTGCGATATTGCGTAGTTGAACATTTGGGGTGAAGTCAGCGTCGACAGCTTACACAAACCATCATCATCATCATCATCATCATCATCAAAAACGACGCAAAACACCCCAGACGTCATCGTCCAACGTCCAACGTCCAACCCCGGACAAACCGGAACATTATAACCGATAACCGTAGATTCGGGTTATAGTTTCGTCAGAAGAAGCCCAACGACGACGTACACGATCGTAGCGGGGGGCGTGAGGACGCAGTACGACCAGAATATAGTGCGGCTTATGAGCCGCTCGAACGCATCGCCCGACGCGGCTTGTGTGATCTGTTGTCGATTTGTCAATGTAAACCAAGTCAGTGATGAGGATGAGGATGAGGATGAGAAGCCAGTAGAATGGAATGGAATGGGGGAGAGGAGAGGAGAGGTTAGGGAAGAAAAGGAAAAGGCTTGCCTGAGCGAGTGTGAGTGCAGGCGGCGACGAGAGGAGGAGGACGTTGGACACCATGAACACGGGGCTGTGCACCACAATCAATCAATCAATCAATTATCATCAACGGCGGGGGGGGGAGGGGGGGGTGGGGTAGACAAAAAGGAGATAGATAGAGAAAAACGCACTCATCAAATACCTTCTGCCAATTAAACTTGGCAGAGAATATCAACAACGGCATGAGTATCACCGGCGTGATTACCATCCTCGACAACACGGCGATAACCACAGTCTTGGTTTCGCCCTTCCTCGCATGCTTCGAACCTTGCCGTGCTGCGCCTATTATGCCACTCGCGCTCCCATTCCCATTCCCATTCACGTGGCCATTCTCGCTCTCCGGGTCCGGGTCCGGGTCCGCCGGAAGCATAATAGGCTGCCTCATACCCAAGAACCCTCTCACATCTACATTCCACCACTTCCCTTTCCCATTGCGCCCTTTAGCGCCGCCGCCGCTCCTCCCCCTGCCCCCGCCCCTGCGGGCCTTGTGCGAGTCCTCAGCCGCAACGGGGGGCGTATAGAAGTACGCGCCGAGCACGACGAGCGTGAGCGGGATACTGCAGTTCCCCGCGGCGCCGAGCGCGCCTTTGACGCTGAGCCAGTGCACCTCGAGGAGATGCTGCACGGGGCGCGTGCACGCTACTACGACGCTGAGCAGCGCGGCCCACAGCGGGGGCGTCATGAAGTTGCGCAGCCCGACGAGCGCCCGGTGGAGTTTGCGATGTAGACGCCGTGGGAGGGACGTGCGCTGCCGCCGCGGCCGCCGGAGGTGCGCGGGTGTCATACGGGTGTCGAGGTGGTGGTGGGTGACCCCCGAGGTGGTGGTGGTGGTGGTGGCGTTGGTTGGGGATACGGCGATGGAGGCAGAGGGGTGTGCAGGGACGATGGCGCCGGGTGAGGTAGAGGGGGCGAGGGAGAGAGGGAGGGGGAGCGCGTCGGTGGAGCCGTATGGCGAGAGAGAGGCAGAGACGGGGTGCGAGGGCGGGGGCGTGTCGTCCGGAGGTAAGGGGGCCTCTTCCTGGGAGGGAGAGTTGGGGAACGAGAGATAGTATGTCGTGTGGCGTTCTGGTGGGTGCACGCGGAGGTGGGTGTCGTGGTGGGGTTGATCGGGAGAAAGTGCGCGCGGGGACTCGGAAATGGGTGTACCGACAAAGGTGGAGGCGGATGTGCCGAGACCGGGTTCGCGCTGCGAGGCGGTGTTAGATGTGATGGAGAGACCGTCGTCGGAGTCGCTCAAGTCGACGAGTAGAGGATCGGGAACAACGTTTTCGTCGGGTTGGGAGAGGAGTTGGACGCCGACGCTCCACCTGACCTGGATGGAATGGTGAGTGCCTAGGATGACATGTTGTGAGGTAATGAGTACGTACGACCATGCCCAGGGTAGAGTAGAGGACGAGGTAAGTCAGTGCGCGACCGACCATTGCGTTTTTGTTGTCGTCCTCGGTCCATTTGAGGCCAGGGACGCTGACCACGAGGCTCTGCATGAGGGCAATCGGGAGAGAGTTGGAGTTCATGAACATTGCAGCTGCCATTGCAAAATTTCTTTGTAACGGGTGAGCGGGACTATTGGAATGTCTACCAGGCAAGATACCTTTGTGATCTCTTGAGGCCTACAAAGCATGAGAGACCGCATGCGACGAGCATGGACACTAGGGTGACGATAATGAAGAAGATGGGTACAATCCATAGCTCTCTTAGTTTTTCTAGATCCGCGTCAGCGACGACGATCGTGTTCCGGGAGGCTTGGACATACCAGGCGATAGAAAGAAGGCCACTTTGGAGAAAAGGAGCGCGGGAGTAAAGAGATTTACATTGAGGTGATTGATTTGCTGCGGGCAATAAAAGCATAAGTGGAACAAGAGGGCAAAAAGACTAAAAGAACCTTTTGAGTTTTCTTGTCGAGTATGCCTTGTTTTGCAAGGATGTATCCAGCAAGACAGAGCAGGAAGACCTCGAGGATGGACTGCAGAGGGTTAGAACACGCAGACAACGTGTAGCTCAATTATACACACATTGAAAACAGTAAGGAGAAGCGCAGCTACGGGCGTTGAATTAGCTCCGCCCATGCGGAAAGCAATGAGTCGACGATGAAAAGAGGAGATTATAATAAGCCAAGGCTAAATTGTGGCAATACAAATTAAATATTTGACACACGTTGGCGGATGTCTCGGTGCAAGTGCCATGCCCGGAATTTGCCGCCGGTGCCAAGAGATGACGGGTGTCTGAGATCAATCCGGTTATCTTCCTGACCACAATGGCCTGGCGGTGCAGCGGGACAACGAACAAGCAGCTCATCACAAACTTGCGTGATTCTCGCATCATCACCAGTAACAAAGTCGCCAGGGCCATGGAATCCGTCGATCGGGCCCATTACGTACGCAACCTCAGCTCCTTATCTGCATACGAAGACTGCCCCCAGTCAGTTCTACTCCTCTCTCCACATTCTCGTCTCTCACACAGCGCCAGACCAATCGGCTACGGCGCAACCATCAGCGCGCCGCACATGGTCCGTCTCCCCTCTCGTCGCTCCTCACTACTCTCACGTGCACACAGCACGCCTACGCCGCATCCGAAATCCTGCCCTTCCTCCGCCCCGGTGCACGTGTCCTTGACGTCGGCTCAGGCTCAGGCTACCTCGCCGCTGTCTTCCACCACCTCGTCGGCCCCACCGGCACCGTCGTAGGCATCGAGCACGTCGACGAGCTCGCCCAATGGTCGAAAGAGAACCTGAGGCGAGACGGGCTCGGTCAAGCCCTTGACGAGGGCAGGATCGTGATCGTCACTGGAGACGGCCGGGAAGGTGTGTTTCGAGTCTTTCGTCCTGTGTTTTAAAAGCCAATATCTATTCTCGGTGAAGGCTATGCGTCTGGTGGTAAGCGCCTTTCGTGATTGCATTGTTCTTGCCTATACGGGTATAATGCAGGCCCCTATGACGCCATACATGTTGGTGCCGCGGCACCCACCACCCCGTCTAAACTTGTCCAGCAACTCGCAAGCCCAGGCAGAATGTTCATCCCCGTTGGCACCTATAGTCAATCTATCATTCACGTCGACAAGGATAAAGATGGCAAGGTGACCGAGACAGAGGTCATGGGCGTGTCTGTGCGTGGTTCGTCTCGACATTTTGGTATTTCGCGCTGATAGGTGTGTAGTATGTCCCTCTGACGGATTTGGAGAAACAGAAGCAGAGTAGGTGGCTGTGAGTGGTTTTTATCTTGGGATGATGTTGTGGAGCCCATGATTTCCTAATGATGTGTCACGATTTCTTTTGTTGCTCCTTTTGTGTATTTGTATTAATATACCTATTTTCTCTTATGAGTTTGACTGGCTAGCGATCTCCCAGAACACGGATTAGTCAACGCACACTCGACCAGACGAAACAAATCCTCATAAGCTAGAGGTCAACAGTACACGCTGGTAAGATATGTGTACATCGACGGGAGTGAAACAAGTTGGATATACAAGAGGGTAAGGACATGGATTTTATGTCGAGGTACGATTTACCATCATACTAAACTTCCTTTTTTATCCTTATCTATCACATAATATCCCACCCTCTGACGGATGTTCTCGGCTTCAAGCCGGACCGACGGCACACCTTTCAAAGAACCACGAGGAAAAAGCCGTGGAGTTGGCATGCCGGGTTAAATACTCCAATCAAACACAAAGATACGCCTGTTGGGAGACCGAAATTCACGGAAAGTGCTTCTATATACCTCCTTACCTACCGATTCATCCCTTCTCTCTTTCCTGCTTTCTTAAATCCCAGAACACAAGATACCTTTTTTGTGTGCGTGCCTAAAAGCTGCAGCCAGGTAGTAGGTGGAATCGGTGATTCCCTCAGGCTGTGATTCCTGAATATTGAATGTCAGAACCTTTATACTTCACGTCTGATAGATCGGAACGTCGGAATCTCCCATCCTTCATTCATACCTGATAGATCAGTAAGTTTTTTTTTTCTAGAGAGTTTAATCTCGTGTGCTTATCCTCAAATTAACGAGAGTTTAATCTGCTGTGCTAGTTATCATCAAATTAATGTAAGTATAAGTGAACTGAAGGCGCGTGGTATATACGTCCTCCATGTGATAGATTGGTAAGTTTTTTATCGAGAGAGTTTAATCTCGTGTGCCAGTTATACTTAAGTCAAGGTAAGTATAATTGACTGAGGACATGGTAAAGTGGTTTGTATTTGAACATATATGTACTAACGATTGTGAAAATACATCCGTCCTCAAAACTGGTGCCTGGTGGAGTCGCGTCAGCATTGGCCGCGATCTCATACTGCAATCTGATATTTCAACCACAAACGTTGCCAATTCTATATTCTATACACCTTGAGTGCATACGACAAATTGAGGCGCGTTAGGTGCGTCGCGTACTAACTAATCCGACAACCCCTGACCACATCATGCCGACAGTCTGTGCCGAGGTTTGAGAAGTTTGAAAGCTGGAAGAGGTGGGGCCTCGTACAGATTGAAAGCCTGAGTAAGTTTGACGTGTGCTTTGTATCGACCATCTTCAAATTTGTTTCTTGCTATTCCTCGAGAGAGGCGTCAAAGGAGTTCACGTTTAGCAGTCAGGCATGTTCAATGTCAAATCTTTGTGATTCGGGCAGATGATGAAGATCAGCCATGCGATGCCGCGCGTGCATCAGGAAAACGGTGTGATATAATGAACTGATAGACGTCCTAGTTGAGGGGAGGCTTGCATGATGTCGACTCTCAATAGAAGGCTGACGGCTTGACAAACTTATCAGACCAAAGCCAGGTGCTACTTTTTCTAGCGTATCAAGTATAGATGAAATACGTCTGTTCACACTTTATTTGTACCACGGCGTATAGCCAAGAGCATTCTCGTAACGAAAAAGCAGGCGCTGCCACAAAATATCATTGCCTGCCAAAGAAAAAAATATTAGTTTTCGTTTTTGGCTAAAGAAAAACTGCGAAGCTCACGCCTGAGAACGCGGTTGGTCTGATCCAGGTGAAATGGTGTGTAAGCAGGGCCCCTTGTGTTGGGCTAGACCCAAGACAACCAAAGCTTGCTATCGCCAGCGCAAGACCGGTACGGGCGCTGAGAGTTTTCGTCCGTGAAGTATTAGAGATTGCTCAACAAATGGATTGAGTCTATTTACCCTGATTCTGACGGACTGCGAGCCATCGAAGCAAAGCCTGCGATACTCAAAGAGAGTCCTGCATTGTTGCCTATTTTTTAAAAGTCATTTGAAGCCAAGTGTTCGGATCTCACCGGCACCAGAGACGAGGCCAAAGAGGATGCTGACAACTATCAGAGTCGAATTATTGTGCCTGTCCCAATTTTCCATCAATTCGTACAGTAAGTTGGTGAAGCCGGACATACACTCCTAGGACTGCCCAGACGAGTGCCCCGGTGAGAATCGCACAGGGAGATTGTAGATTCCAAGGACCGAAACGATCTGCCAGATGGTTTCCGACAATTCGGCCGAATGTACTGGCGGCATTAATAATTGCTAGCTAGGAGAAAGGAAATGTGTTCAGTCAGGTGGCTCATATGCCTGATGTAAGAAACAAGTTGCCCGTACAGAGTAGAAAGCGATGGTTTGTCCGACTCCATGTTGAATGGCATATAACTGAAGATAAAACACTAGGACAAGAAAAAGATTAGATTTAATCGAGTAGGAGGCAAGTTCAGTGCACCTGGGAAGTAGACACCAAAGAAGGAGAGGAGGCAGCTGTTGTTATTTTTGCCAAGTCAGACAGGGTTAGTCGCTGTTGATCCACGCACCCGAGGATACTCATTATGTATGGAACATCAGACAAGAGGCTGAGAACGTTTGGTGGTGGTGCCTTGGCTCGGAGGTCATACACCGCAGGATTGTTTCTCATGAGCCCATTCGCTATGACAAGGCAAGCCAAGACAAGATAGGCCGTTGCGCGTACAGCCTGAGGGAATCCCACCTCGCCAATCAAGTTACTCAAGGTTGATTAGATATTTTTAATCGCTTTTAAGCAAAAGAAAGCGACCGACTTTAACACTAGGGAGTCAGGTCGGATCAATGGTGCATTCGTCGTCTGGGGGCATACTGTTCACTCAACTGATAGGGAAGATAACGGCACCGATAGAACCCCCGCTGAGGGCAATTCCAGAGGCGAGTGCCTTGCGCCGCTCAAAGTGCATCATCAGGATACTGACAGACGGCACAAACGTGAGTCCAAGTCCAATACCCATTCCTACACCTTGCGCAAGAAACACCTGAGATACGGTCTTGAATTTGGATAGCATAGTTTATCGTCTGGAGAACCCACCTGATAGAATTGCTGAGGCCTGCACAATGAAAGCATGAAGAGCCTAATAACGTCGACGCTTGTCAGCGCAGTAATAAATCAGTCACTGTGTACTTACGAAAAGCTGAAGATGACAGAACCAGTGACGACCAGGAAGCGGAAATAACCTTTGTCGAAGAGTTTACCGGAGACGACCCCCAACGCGAAAGGCATCGTTAGCTGAAGGCTTCCGATCCACCTGATGTGCGTACACCAGTCGAACATTTTTTTTGATTGCACGTTCAACTTACCCAATCTTGCTTGGGGTGCTGTTGGACAAGAATACCCGAGTGTAGAAATCTGAGTCAATGGATACAGCATCATGTGGAACAGCTCAATAGATAGCCTTACCTTGATAGACTCCGAATGAGTAGAGATAGCTATAAGTTCAATAAACATGGTTTTTTGAGTTTGCTACGTTTGGAGAATACAGACCCCAGTGTGGCGGTCATCATGAACCAGCTGGAAGGTATTAATTTTACAATTTTCTCAGAGCTGACGAGACATACGAGCCAGCCACTGTGCTCCATGCGTTGACACCGCCGTCTGGAATTTCCTGCTTGGCTGGAGGTAACATCCTTAGTTCTGTGTGGAAGATTAGGAGCTTAAATGACATCCTCACCTCAGTTACACTTTATATACGAGTTCTTGCCGTCTATTCAGGAATAGCGAACCGTTCTCACTTCCTGAAAGTGCGAAAGGAGCAAACATCTAGAGGAATCGAGATCGCCGAAACCAACAAGGTTTCCAGGGTTCCGAGGAAGCATAGACATTACACAACTCGGCTGCCAAGCCAAGCTTTGCACAAGTAATAACTTGCTACATACAGCTAAATCAGTATTGTATTGGTTTGCCGCCGGAAGCCTTGTGTGGGAGAAAGAACAGCTGAAAGAGTACTAGTCAAGGAAAACTTGTCCTGTTTGATGGCTGGGCTGTGAGATTTTGCTGATAATAGAAGGCCTTCTACGATAGATGGTGGTCACACTCTATCTGTGTTGGGATTGTTATGGTCGGCAGAAGCCTTTGTCAAGTTAAAATTTTCCAGCTCAAACTTATCAAGCTTGACGGAATGGGGTGAAATAGGTTCCAGCACCAGTGATAAATCTTTCTCCAAACCACCCTTAGATAAAAGGTCTTCTGCCCTATTACGGCATCCGCATCCATGGGCCATGGGACATTGCAATAAGTCTTCTAAAACAGACCGATGATATCAGATGACAATCAATCCGATAGTGTATAAGAAAGTTCCTTTTTCGGAATTACAGATAAGATCGAGATAATCGTGCTCGCCCACACAAATGCTCATTCCAGAGGATCAGACTCCTTCACGCTGTCGTGCTATTGAAAATCCCACCCCTACTCGCCGGGGCGGTGTACTGGTGCCAAAAACCTAGAGGAAATCGACACACTAGTCTATGTCGGCATTTTTTATACTATCTATTCCCACTAGGGCTGAGAAGCCCGGAGAAGAACCCAGGTCCGTTGAACGTGAAGCTCGACATCAGCAAAAGAGTCTGTTTAATTGGATGGAAGAGCTTCCATCTGGGCAGCTGATGGATCTTACGTACGCAAATGCTGCCATTGCAGAGTATCGCCAACGTACCATTCCACCTGGCAATTTACGTTTACGCTAGAATTGTAATGTTGAACATGCATATCCTGTAGTCATCATATGGGCTGTCAAACTGTCCCGGAATGTTCCTGCATTAGAGCAACAGCAGTAATCCCCTAAAGCAGTCACTTCTCGCGCTTAATCGAATGAGTCTACTCCATCGACTTTGAGTTTGATACTTACGTAGCTATTACTGAGCTCAAGTAATGGAGAAACTCCCCATACTACTGGCTTTTTCTTCGAGGTTTGGATTGTTTTCAGCATGATGATCCAGAAGGTGATGAGTATAGGGATATATAATGCCGTCGTCTTGTCTGAACCAGTTGGTGCAAAAAAAAAGATCTTTTTCTCCAGTGTACAAGCCCAAGCTTGAGGTTCGTGAGGACATGACCCATCCGACCATTGTGGAACTCTTTCACTGATAAATCTGCGGATACGAGCAAGTGCTGGTCAACCCTTGTCATGGTGGATCTCTAGGTTGATCCAAATTAAACCATTGTTCTGGTGGCCCATCAATCTACCGGTTCATATCTCAACCCAGATATTTGAGATGAATTATTAAACTCATGAGTCAAAGATTAGAAAGATTAGACTGGTGTTTTCCTCTTACCGAAACGATCTCCATACCTACAAAATGTTTAGTGTACGATTATTGACGCAGCATAATGCGTAAACTAGATATATTTGATATAGTATATGTACAACTGGAGTGCAAAGATCAAAGATGATTCAGGACTACAATAACATGAGTAATGTACCTGGAGTGCGAAGATCAAGAATGAACTGACTCCAGGACAAAAGCATGCTTCTATACAATTCCAAGATCTAGAATAGATCGAGGTTTTTCTGGGTAGTGGACTATGTGTGGGAAAAATGTCTTTGATTTTTGCCATCATGTGATTGATTTGTTCCCAGTGGGCAAGCATGTGAATAATGTCTTTGATTTTTGCTGTCATGTGATTTGGTTGTTAAGCATGATGGAGCATGTGAATAATGTCTTTGATTTTTGCTATCATGTGATATGTTCATCTGGATGGTTGCTCATGTAAGCAGGGGATGGGGCATGTGAATAATGTCTTTAATTTTTGCCATCATGTGATTTGTTCATTTGGACAGTTGCTCATGTAAGCAAGGGATGGTATAAGGGTGATCTCCAAAGATTGTGGCACAATCACACAACTGGCAGAGGGAAATCCAAAGTATATTAAGATGTGTTACAATAAAACCAGTTAACACTGCGAGCACCGGAAAATGTTTCCATTGCAAAAAGGGAAAAAGAAACATGTTATGCCATTTCCAGGGCACATATTTCAAAGGGAAAAAGGCATTAGACAATGGAAAATGCCTTTTTCCAAAAGAAAAAGCTGACAAAGAAATGGCATAACATGTTTCTTTTACACTTTTTCCAATGGAAACATTTTCCAGCGCCCACAGTGTAAGTACTAACTTGGCAGAGGAAAATCCAAAGAGAACAAGTCTAAGGAGTTACTCTGCTAGCTGTCAAAAAATAATCAAGGCTAGTCACATGATTGGTCACTTGCCTGGATCATATATAGAGGTCATGCATATGTCACATGACCATGAATCATATGCATACAACATACAACCTGTCACATCCCTATAACCAGTCAAATGACTTGTGACACAGCCAAAAGAAGCAGAGGTGCATAGAGAGCTTCAGAGCTTCTGCCAAGGGGCTTGGAGCTGGTGAAAATGAGTGGTTCCCTGACAGATGGGGCATGCAAATAATGCCTTTGATTTTTGCCATCATGTGATTTCTTCATTAAGCAAGGTGAGGCATGCAAATAATGTCTTTGATTTTTGACATCATGGAAATTATTCTACATGAGAGCAGTTTGCATTCAAATGAGTTTTAGACATCACAGAGACATGTATAATGGGAAACGTAAATGTATATGTATTTGATTTATATAGTTTAATCAAAACTCAATGATTTAGAAAATACATAGGAATAATATAATTAATAACATAGTAGATCTTAGTCACACTGTGCTTGCAATGGCTTATACAAGCTGGTTGTTACAAGTTGAGACCTAGAACATACAAGTAAGTAATGTGACCTCAGTCTCATATACTTGACTGAGATTAAGCCTACCTAGAATATACAAGTAAGTAATGTGACTAGATAGAACTATTAGTATAAGTTCACTATTTTAGATAAGTAGTTGCTTATCCTCAGTCTTATATACTTGACTGAGGGTGTGCATGATATCCTACTTGGTTTATATATTTATTGTAATGCATATCAGAGTAGATAAAATTAGTATTGTAAGATAAATACAGAAGAAATATAGGAAATTGAGCTGTCCCTTGCTGGGTGGTGTTTGTCAGCAGCACTTAACAACAAT
This sequence comes from Termitomyces sp. T70a, assembly GCA_017657195.1. NCBI lineage: Eukaryota > Fungi > Basidiomycota > Agaricomycetes > Agaricales > Lyophyllaceae > Termitomyces > Termitomyces sp. T70a. Next base: position 29,940 of record JAGGAT010000339.1, read on the forward strand.
TGTAGTTGTGAGACATATTATGTGTACAATTATGTCAAACAATAGAAATGTGGGAGCTTTTAAAATATTTGGAAAGACAAAAAATAAAAAAACAAAAACATAATTGATTACATATGCATGGTGGAACATGGCTATGAGAACAGCATGCATGACAGTGATATCACACAAAGGTTAGAGTCTTCATGCAATCAATAACACAGTTTTAGTCCTGTAATTGAGAAGAAGCTAGTATCTACAGTATCAGGTATTAGCTTATATACTTTGGCAATAAGACTACCTGGTAGCATAGGCAATAAGTGGGACAATCACAAAGTAAGTAAAGACATAATATAAGCAAGTACTTGGAGTTGGTGAAGATCAGTCACCATCATCACATATGCTCTCCAGATATTGTAAACTTGAGAAGGATACCTGTAAGTAAATTAGTTGTAAAAATGAACAATAGCTGTTGCAAAGAGGCAAAAATAATGAAAAGTAAACAGAGGGGTTTAAATACTACACTTTCTGGTCCAAATAACGCTCCTAGGTTGGTGACACTGCTGGCATCAGAACTTGTTTCTAAAAAGTGACAAAGAAATGTGTCATGCTCACAATGGAGGTGGAGAAGAGCATTCTTCATGTTAGCCCAGACATCTTGGTTGATATCACCCTTCTTGTTTATGATTCCAAAGGCACAAAATTCCATGTTACAATTATCAAGGATAGGAAAAGTGAGAAGAGACTAAGAAATGAGAAGATTGTCATAGTTCCAATCAACAGTGATGGCATTACATGTAATAAACTTGCATGGGTTGTTGCTTTTGGTAGTATTGTATATTTTAAAGAATGCTTTGTATTCAGCCAGCTCTGACTCAGTTGCAGTGACGCTGCAGCAGCAGACATTGTTGTTGCAGTTGAGGAACTTTAGAAGTTGGGCAGGATGAATGGTAATGTGTGGATTGGCCATTATAAGTTGCAGGAATACATCAGGATGGACTGCAATGCAAGGGTGAGCAGTGTAATGGTTTTTGGGGTGCCAAGACATTAAGGAGTAGTGATTTTTGGTATGAGAGTATGGTTGCAATAGAGCATTGATTTGAAGTAGGGTGTGGCATTTGCTGTAAAATGAGGGAGTATTTGTAGAGTAAATGGACAGAGACTCCAAAAAGACCTGTGGGTCATTGGTAGAGGGTTTTTCTGAGCCAGTAGAAAGCCTATGAATGTTTTCAATGCCTTGTGCCTCTAGGTATGGAAACAAGAGATCCAACTCTTGAACTTGGTTGTATGACAATTAAATCTTATTTTCAGCATACTATAACACCTCAAAAATAGCAGTCCATTTTGACCTTGCATAGCTTATGATCTTATCTGTGGACTACTCATTTGCATGATTGGACTCAATATCAGCTACAATCTGGGAATATAATCTGCTAGAAAATCTCCTGTTATCATTGGAGTAATGTATCCATAGCAAGAATGCATGAAACAAATTGTGTATACCATGCTGTCACATGTGAGCAGGAAGTTGCATGTGAAAGGAGTGATTACCAAAGTCTTTGAGAAGTAAATAAGGCCCCAAAAATTTGGGTATTAGCTTATGTGCTAGACCTTTTGGGAATGTCATATTTTCTATTGGCATGTATACAAAGTTCTCTTCTTTGAACAGGGTTGGCATCCTTTTTCTGTTTGCATTTCTTGTTTGTTTTATGCAGGTGGCCAGTATGCTGTCATATGCCACCAATATAGCTGATCTGAGGTGCTGGGTGAAAATTCATACACCAGGATATTTGTTATTGTCTGTGGAGTTCCACATCATCATTCTCAGTAGACATCTATATTTTAAGAAGAAAGGTGAGTAGCTAGTACTCTCAGATCTGGCACTGTTTATTGCAAACTCAATAGCAGGTAGTTTTGCAACCCAATCTCTTTGATTTGGGTTTACACATTGTCTTATCATTGGTGTCACTATTTGATTTGCCCATTCAATGGCTCCATCCATTTCTGGATGGTATGTGCTCAACAATTTTAATTGCGTGCCTATAAGCTCATGTAGGTGTGATCAGAAAATACTTGTGGTTATGAGTCTCTGTCACTAACAATTGCTTTTGGGAGTCTATGCAATTTATATATTTCAGCAAAGACTAGCTCAGCAATGTTTTTAGCCATATAATTTGACCTGGGACTAAATGAACCATGGCAGTCAGGCGGTCAATTATGACCATCAATGAGTTGTAAGTTGCATCACAGTCCTTTGATCCTGAAAGTGGCCCTACAAAGTCAATACCCACTACTTCCTAAGGCTGGTTAGGAACTGGTAGCAAGTTTAACAGGCCATATAGTTTGTGATTCAAAGGTTTACTGCAGGCATTGATGATGCATGTTTCACAGAATGTGTATACATCACTGCTTATGTTTTTTCACCATACATGTTCTCTTAGGTATGTTAAGGTCTTTCTTGCACCTAAATGAGCTAACAAAATGTGCATTTCAAATATTGCAACCTCTTTTATTCTTGGTCCTGCTGTGGTGATGTCAGGTATGCATAGTACTCTTTTATTGTTTGTGTTTAAATAAAGTAAATTGTCCTTTGTGAAGATAAAGTTTTTAAATTGACATAGATTGTCTACTATGGAGGACAGCAGTGCATCTTCATTGTATTTGCCTTGTATTGTACTTAGTAAGTCAATTGGTTCTTGCCCTTCAGCCATCAGCTCAGTAAGAGATACAGGGTTACTAGTCTCAATTATCTTTTGTAATTTCTGCAATTGTTCTGACAATTTTTCTTTGCATATTTTGTGTCTAACAATGCTGCACCCTTGCCCTCCATTCAAACTAGTACTGGCATAGAAATGAGGTGGCTATTCAATGCACCATTATCTATTATATCATGGTATGTGTACTGACTCCAGGCTTGTACAGTACCTGGTTCATCAAACACATATAATCACAATAATGAATTTGAAAGAATGTTCTTAATTCCTGGGACGTATATCAAGTGAACTTCACTCTCTGCAGTATGTCACAGTATTAGAGCATAGTTTCTACTCCTGCCAGCATTTCTATCTCATGTATCAAATAGTTTTGTTGGGCAGATTTTGGCTTGGCTAAATGGAATGCTGCCACATCTGCTGTTTTCCAGTCTTTTCTTTGACTGATTACTCCTGCAATCCCTGTTTTGCAACTATTGGTAACTAGATTTACTGGTGCTGCATTCTTGCCATATTCAATTGATTTATGATGGTGATCTTGGCAGATTACTGCTAGGTGCTTGATATCCTTAAATGCTTGCTGGTGTGTGTACTCACAACAAAACAGTCCTGTGTTTCCAGTGAGTCTATATAACACCCCTATTGGGATTCTGATTCTGTCTATGTCATCTGCTAGGTATCTGGCTGCTCCTAGGAACCCACAAAGTAGGGTGCAGTTAATTGGAGTCTTCCAACACATGAGTGCATTTACTTTGTTTGGATCTATTCAGATGCTATGGTTGTCTACTATGCAGCCCAATATCTTCATCTCAGCATATAAATTCTTTTCAAAATAGAGTTTCTCTTTCTTTAATATGTCTATTACAATTTTGGATAGCTGCTTACACAAGCTCCAGTTCAAGGTGAAGTGGAAGGGTTATGAGATCAAAGATATTTCTTGGAAACCTCAGGAAAATATTTATGCTCCAGGGCTGGTCTGAGAATTTTACTGTCAAAACTTTCAGGCTCTACATGCCATTCAAGGTATTTACCCTGCTTCACAGGTAAACCAGGCCATTAGATACTATTTCTATCCAATACGCTCAGACACTGCACTTTAAGGAGGGGGTGATATCAGGGGACCCACCTTTCATCCCTTCTTCTCACCTGCTAATCCTTCTCTGGCCACCCCCACTATAATTTTTTTTATGCATTTTCTTAAGCCCTACCAGCTAGTACCACTTTTAGGTCTCTAGGTGCACTGGTTCTCCATCCATAATTCATTTACTACCAGTCTTCCAGCACAGCTGCATTGGGACCATTCCTTCATCTCTCATTCTCACCCTCTACTCCTTCTCTGGCCACCTTCACTATGATTTTTCTTCATGTATTTTTTCAAGCCCTATTTGCTGGTACAACTTCTAGGGCTCTAGCTGTGCTGGTTCTCTGTCCATAATTTATTTACTGTTGGTTTTCCAGCACAGCCACTTCTAAATTTGGATGACCTCCAGGTTTTCACTGTTTTAGGTTAGGGTTGAGGCTTTCTATTATTCTGTACAGTAGCTCCCATGCATTCAGAGCTTTGGAAGCACCATCTTTGGCATAGGGAATCCTCAGAGTTGTTCTCTTTGGATCTCTCTCTGTCAGGTGTGTAGCTATGCCTGTACAACTGTAGATAGTGCTAATTACTTTGGATCTTCCTCTGCTAGCTGTGTGACTTAGCTATAGCCTCCCAAGGTTACTCTTATGGTAACCCAGACATGTGACCTCAGCAGGTGACATAGACATGTGACATAGACATGTGACCCAAACAGGTAATTTGGCCATGTGACCATTACATGTGACTTACATATCATGTGACTTACTTTTTATTTTCTTTGAGCATTTAGCAGAGTGAATCCTTAGACTTGTTCTCTTTGGATTTTCCTCTGCTACGTATGCAGCTATTATCAATTACTTATACATACACTAATATACTTTGGATTTCCCTCTGCCAGCTGTGTGATTGAGCCATAGCTTCCAGGGCTCTTTCAACACTACCCACAGACAAGTTATATAAACCAGAGTTTTCTTTCAAAGTCCAGAGTTTTCCTGCCTTGCTTGTATAATCTCTTATTTAGGCCAATTTCAGAATTTTTACTATTTAGGTTATGGCTACAATTCTCTGTTGTCCTGTACAATTGGTTACCATGCTTCTGAGGCCTCAGAAGTGTCAGTCATAGCATAAAAAATCTCTAGACTTATTCTCTTTAGACCTCCCTCTGCCAGGTGAGTAGTTATTGTAATATTGTTGGTATATATTTTGGATCTCCCTCTGCCAGCTGTGTGGCTGAGCCACAGCCTCTAGAGATCACTCTTACAATCACCTAGCCATCACACATCACACCAAATGCTGGACATTCAGATCTCCATTGATTATGTGAGCCATCCACATGATCTCTTCAGATATAGCTGCCCATCCACCCTGTTACCACCTATAAAGTCTCCAGAACTACTCTGGACACCTGGACTACATATCCATAGTATATAATGACTATAGGTTAGCTTGAATGTACCTTAGTCTCAATACTACAAGCAACTTGTTGTGTTTTCTTCTTATGCTTGTTTCTCTCATCTCACTCATGCTTGCCTTAGTCTAAACTTATCCAGCATGCTTTACTTCAACTGGCATGCACTACACAACTTCACAGATCCTGATCTCATCAGAAAACTCTGTACTCAACTTGACTTTTGCTTAATTCAACTTTCTGAGTCCTAAGGCAAGCCATTTAATGCTGAAACTTGCTTGTTTTAACATCTTGTGCTCTGGACAACATTCTGAAGCACTTGACACTCAGAGTACACATACAGTGGCTGAAGAAACTGTTTCAATATGTTATACTTTTTGAAAGATGACATTGGCATGAAGGATTGGAAATACTATTGTATTTGTTGCCGATACAGTTAAGTCTGAGGCTTTGGTATTTATATAACTTCTTTTTGAATACTCTCTTAGATTTTATAATATACTGAAATAGGTGTATTTAATTGTTAAATAGGGCTGTTGTGTCAAGACCTTTTTAAAAAGGTTTATAAACACTATTTTCAAAAGACTAATTTACTGCTATATAAAGTTACTTAACTAATTGGCCCTAAGGTATCTGCTCCCTGGGGATCCTGATTCCAATCAGTCAGTGCCCTTTTTCTCTGTTTTATCCTTCTTTTTATACCTTTCAAATGGAGCACAAACCACTACTAAGCTTTTTATTATAGCATATGATTTTTACTGTGTATTGTGTAGTCTCCAGCGATTGCTGTGCTGCTGAGGCTTGTTTTGATTATTTTCTTTTATCCTATTCCCTTTTGTAACCTATTTGATTATTCATCTCCTTTTGGTTGCTTGTGCTCTTTTTAGTAATTTTTTGGTGTCTCTTCTCTAAATCTGATGTTTCCTGACTGTTCTCAGTTAATAACCTTGTGCCTTGGTTTGTCTCCCCTTGTTACATTATCTGCAGCCTGTTTTCTATCTACTTGTGTGCCACCAGAGTTTGTTCTTCTGCTTTTCTATTGTTATGCAAAAAATTTTTGTCTTCTATAGTCATGGAAATTTTTCATGTTTTACTTTCTGTTCCATGTCTCTTAAGTTTCCACTATAAAGCTGTTCTCCTTGTCAAAACCTTTATCTCCATGGCTCCCTCTACTAGTCCTCACAAGTTGCTCCTGCCCAGCAAAGATGCTCATCAGAGCTTTGAAGACATCTTTATTTGGGACAAGAATTCCAACATTCTTGCTATCAAGAACTGTCCTGATCTTGCTGATGCTCTTATCAAACTCATGAAGGAAGCTCATTCTCAAAGTACCAATGCTCAGGCTACTTGTTTTGTAGGAATGACTGATCTGGTATTCTTTTCTTTGGTTCTCTCTTGCTTTTTCATGTAATGTTTTCATCTCTCTTAGTCCTTTGCTGACCAGGCTGATTTTGTCCAGGTTGCTGAGCAGAACTGTCTTTTTGCTTCCTTGTAGTCTTTTCAAGGCAAGATTATTGACCAGTCACTCTTCCTTTGTGGCGTCACCTTGTGGAACAAGTTTGCTGATGCCATTGTGCAGACTGCAATTGCTTGCCATGCCCAATTGGCCTAGGAGTGCACTGTTGCTGCCAAGGTGAGCCGTCTGCACTCCTCAGTCCTCTTGTCTTACTTGTTCCCTCCATTAAGGCCCATGCTAATGATGCTTGCTGTTTTCCTGCATGACAATTTGTAATGCAGTTACTGAGCCTTTCACGCACAAGACCATAAGTCAGAACCTATCAATTGATTCTAGCTACGGGTGTGTGAAAAGACTACTTGAGATTACATAAGTAACCTCACAACTTATATAGTAATTACATAATAGCTAAGTAAAATAATAACTATAAGTAATAATACTGTATTCTAGTGCTGTAATGGGCACGATCTGTTACATACCCCCCTCATGAGACCATTATAGGTCTTATTGAATAATGAA